>OW028585.1:17248360-17463360 GCA_932294295.1 Alitta virens | reverse complement strand
GCAATCATTGGCTATTTATTGGTACCAAATATTGGTGCTTACTGGATAGTTAACTACTCAGCTACCAGATATTTGTTGAGCAAGGTAAAATTATTTGAAGAAAACGACAACTTTAAAGTTGGGAGCTGGGTGTTTAGAATGGTAGCAGAAATTTGGTAGTGTATTTATTAGATAGCCGTAACCATTGGCTATTTAATGGTACCAAATATTGGTGCTTACTGGATAGCTAACTACTCAGCTAGCATAAATTTGTTGAGCAAGGTTAAATTTCTTTGAGAAAACAGGAGCACACCACCAGCAAATTTTACAAAGGGTGGCTAGCAGGCTGATATTCAGTTTCTATATGTTTCATAGACAATAGAATTGAAAAGTGATCAGTCTAGGAAACTCATCTGTTATTAATTTTTTCTGACTAACCAGCTACTGCATAAGCACTGGTGCCAGCCAGCCCATTGATGATTATTTTCTAAGCCAGCCAGCCAATTAAATTCACCCAGCTAGCAACCGTCTTAGCCAGCCAGCCAATTCAATTTACCCATCAAGCAACTTAGCCAGCTGACATTTCTTAGCATTTCTTCCCAGCCAGCTGAGTTCCAACTAAGCCTACCACCCAGCTGTAAATTTTGCCCTAACTTTTCCAGCTGGTATTGTTATGTTAGGCCAGAGAGGCCTAATAATAGCAAAAATGTAGGCAGGATGATGCAGGATAATGATTGTCTGTATATTTTGTCCTGATTTCTACTGAAGTCTGTTTTATGACTGAAAGTGGTAAAATATAGATCTAGAAATTATTTTGTAAAAACACTGCATTTTTTCCTTATGTATCTCTACTTTTGAATGTCAATAAATGCTAGATAATAAAGCCAGATAAGAGGGAGTATATAAAAGTACAGCTGTATCACAAGAATTTCCAGTGCAGCTGGGAGACTGCAAGCTAGCAGGAGGTCACTAGCTGGAGCCTCAACAAGTTGAAAAATAGCAAGCATCGCCACTACAGCTGGGAGACTGCCAGCTAGCTAGAGGTCACTAGCTGGAGCCTCAATAAGTTGAAAAATAGCAAGCATCGCCACTGCAGCTGGGAGACTGCAAGCTAGCTAGAGGTTACCAGCTGCCTCCTCAATAAGTTGAAAAATAACAAGCATTGCCACTGCAGCTGGGAGACTGCCAGCTAGCTAGAGGTCACTAGCTGGAGCCTCAATAATTTGAGAATTTGCCAACTAGGATGGATCCAGCTCTATTCCTTGTCAGCTGGCTTATATACCAGCTGGGAATGATCCAGCTGGGAGACAGGTCTCAGAGTTACCTCCAGCTGGGAAGATTCCAGCCAGCTGGTGCTTTGATGAATAACAGATAAAAGTGAATAACAGGTCATGGTGTGCTTTTAAGAAAATGACACATTAAAATCTGGGAACTGGGTATTTAGAATGGTAGCAGAAATTTTGTGGTGTATTTATTAGATAGCCTTAACCATTAGCTATTTAATAGTACCAAATATTCGTGCTTACTAGATAGCTAACTATCCAGCTACCATAAATATGAGCAAGGTTAAATTTTTTGGAGAAAACGACAATTTAAAATTTGGAAGCTGGGTGTTTAGAATGGTAGCAGAAATTTGGTAGTGTATCTATTAGATAGCCGTAACCATTGGCTATTTATTGGTACCAAATATTGGTGCTTACTGGATAGCTAACTACTCAGCTACCAGATATTTGTTGAGCTAGGTTAAATTTTTTGGAGAAAACGACAACTTCAAAGTTGGGAGCTGGGTGTTTAGAATGGTAGCAGAAATTTGGTAGTGTATTTATTAGATAGCCGTAACCATTGGCTATTTAATGGTACCAAATATTGGTGCTAACTGGATAGCTAACTACTCAGCTAGCATAAATTTGTTGAGCAAGGTTAAATTTCTTTGAGAAAACAGGAGCACACCACCAGCAAATTTTACAAAGGGTGGCTAGCAGGCTGATATTCAGTTTCTATATGTTTCATAGACAATTGAATTGAAAAGTGATCAGTCTAGGAAACTCATCTGTTATTAATTTTTTCTGACTAACCAGCTACTGCATAAGCACTGGTGCCAGCCAGCCCATTGATGATTATTTTCTAAGCCAGCCAGCCAATTAAATTCACCCAGCTAGCAACCGTCTTAGCCAGCCAGCCAATTTAATTTACCCAGCTAGCAACATAGTCAGCTGACATTTCTTAGCATTTCTTCCCAGCCAGCTGAGTTCCAACTAAGCCTACCACCCAGCTGTAAATTTTGCCCTAACTTTTCCAGCTGGTATTGTTATGTTAGGCCAGAGAGGCCTAATAATAGCAAAAATGTAGGCAGGATGATGCAGGATAATGATTGTCTGTATATTTTGTCCTGGTTTCTACTGAAGTCTGTTTTATGACTGAAAGTGGTAAAATATATAGATCTAGAAATTATTTTGTAAAAACACTGCATTTTTTCCTTATGTATCTCTACTTTTGAATGTCAATAAATGCTAGATAATAAAGCCAGATAAGAGGGAGTATATAAAAGTACAGCTGTATCACAAGAATTTCCAGTGCAGCTGGGAGACTGCAAGCTATCAGGAGGTCACTAGCTGGAGCCTCAACAAGTTGAAAAATAGCAAGCATCGCCACTACAGCTGGGAGACTGCCAGCTAGCTAGAGGTCACTAGCTGGGGCCTCAATAAGTTGAAAAATAGCAAGCATCGCCACTGCAGCTGGGAGACTGCAAGCTAGCTAGAGGTTACCAGCTGCCTCCTCAATAAGTTGAAAATTAACAAGCATTGCCACTGCAGCTGGGAGACTGCCAGCTAGCTAGAGGTCACTAGCTGGAGCCTCAATAATTTGAGAATTTGCCAACTAGGATGGATCCAGCTCTATTCCTTGTCAGCTGGCTTATATACCAGCTGGGAATGATCCAGCTGGGAGAGAGGTCTCAGAGTTACCTCCAGCTGGGAAGATTCCAGCCAGCTGGTGCTTTGATGAATAACAGATAAAAGTGAATAACAGGTCATGGTGTGCTTTTAAGAAAATGACACATTAAAATCTGGGAACTGGGTATTTAGAATGGTAGCAGAAATTTTGTGGTGTATTTATTAGATAGCCTTAACCATTGGCTATTTAATAGTACCAAATATTGGTGCTTACTAGATAGCTAACTATCCAGCTACCATAAATTTGAGCAAGGTTAAATTTTTTGGAGAAAACGACAATTTAAAATTTGGAAGCTGGGTGTTTAGAATGGTAGCAGAAATTTGGTAGTGTATCTATTAGATAGCCGTAACCATTGGCTATTTATTGGTACCAAATATTGGTGCTTACTAGATAGCTAACTACTCAGCTACCAGATATTTGTTGAGCAAGGTTAAATTTTTTGGAGAAAACGACAACTTCAAAGTTGGGAGCTGGGTGTTTAGAATGGTAGCAGAAATTTGGTAGTGTATTTATTAGATAGCCGTAACCATTGGCTATTTAATGGTACCAAATATTGGTGCTTACTGGATAGTTAACTACTCAGCTACCAGATATTTGTTGAGCAAGGTAAAATTATTTGAAGAAAACGACAACTTTAAAGTTGGGAGCTGGGTGTTTAGAATGGTAGCAGAAATTTGGTAGTGTATTTATTAGATAGCCGTAACCATTGGCTATTTAATGGTACCAAATATTGGTGCTTACTGGATAGCTAACTACTCAGCTAGCATAAATTTGTTGAGCAAGGTTAAATTTCTTTGAGAAAACAGGAGCACACCACCAGCAAATTTTACAAAGGGTGGCTAGCAGGCTGATATTCAGTTTCTATATGTTTCATAGACAATAGAATTGAAAAGTGATCAGTCTAGGAAACTCATCTGTTATTAATTTTTTCTGACTAACCAGCTACTGCATAAGCACTGGTGCCAGCCAGCCCATTGATGATTATTTTCTAAGCCAGCCAGCCAATTAAATTCACCCAGCTAGCAACCGTCTTAGCCAGCCAGCCAATTCAATTTACCCAGCTAGCAACTTAGTCAGCTGACATTTCTTAGCATTTCTTCCCAGCCAGCTGAGTTCCAACTAAGCCTACCACCCAGCTGTAAATTTTGCCCTAACTTTTCCAGCTGGTATTGTTATGTTAGGCCAGAGAGGCCTAATAATAGCAAAAATGTAGGCAGGATGATGCA
Organism: Alitta virens; assembly: GCA_932294295.1. NCBI lineage: Eukaryota > Metazoa > Annelida > Polychaeta > Phyllodocida > Nereididae > Alitta > Alitta virens. Next base: position 17,459,203 of record OW028585.1, on the reverse strand, counting down.
GGATAATGATTGTCTGTATATTTTGTCCTGGTTTCTACTGAAGTCTGTTTTATGACTGAAAGTGGTAAAATATATAGATCTAGAAATTATTTTGTAAAAACACTGCATTTTTTCCTTATGTATCTCTACTTTTGAATGTCAATAAATGCTAGATAATAAAGCCAGATAAGAGGGAGTATATAAAAGTACAGCTTTATCACAAGAATTTCCAGTGCAGCTGGGAGACTGCAAGCTAGCAGGAGGTCACTAGCTGGAGCCTCAACAAGTTGAAAAATAGCAAGCATCGCCACTACAGCTGGGAGACTGCCAGCTAGCTAGAGGTCACTAGCTGGAGCCTCAATAAGTTGAAAAATAACAAGCATCGCCACTGCAGCTGGGAGACTGCAAGCTAGCTAGAGGTTACCAGCTGCCTCCTCAATAAGTTGAAAAATAACAAGCATTGCCACTGCAGCTGGGAGACTGCCAGCTACCTAGAGGTCACTAGCTGGAGCCTCAATAATTTGAGAATTTGCCAACTAGGATGGATCCAGCTCTATTCCTTGTCAGCTGGCTTATATACCAGCTGGGAATGATCCAGCTGGGAGACAGGTCTCAGAGTTACCTCCAGCTGGGAAGATTCCAGCCAGCTGGTGCTTTGATGAATAACAGATAAAAGTGAATAACAGGTCATGGTGTGCTTTTAAGAAAATGACACATTAAAATCTGGGAACTGGGTATTTAGAATGGTAGCAGAAATTTTGTGGTGTATTTATTAGATAGCCTTAACCATTGGCTATTTAATAGTACCAAATATTGGTGCTTACTAGATAGCTAACTATCCAGCTACCATAAATTTGAGCAAGGTTAAATTTTTTGGAGAAAACGACAATTTAAAATCTGGAAGCTGGGTGTTTAGAATGGTAGCAGAAATTTGGTAATGTATCTATTAGATAGCCGTAACCATTGGCTATTTATTGGTACCAAATATTGGTGCTTACTGGATAGCTAACTACTCAGCTACCAGATATTTGTTGAGCAAGGTTAAATTTTTTGGAGAAAACGACAACTTCAAAGTTGGGAGCTGGGTGTTTAGAATGGTAGCAGAAATTTGGTAGTGTATTTATTAGATAGCCGCAATCATTGGCTATTTAATGGTACCAAATATTGGTGCTTACTGGATAGTTAACTACTCAGCTACCAGATATTTGTTGAGCAAGGTAAAATTATTTGAAGAAAACGACAACTTTAAAGTTGGGAGCTGGGTGTTTAGAATGGTAGCAGAAATTTGGTAGTGTATTTATTAGATTGCCGTAACCATTGGCTATTTAATGGTACCAAATATTGGTGCTTACTGGATAGCTAACTACTCAGCTAGCATAAATTTGTTGAGCAAGGTTAAATTTCTTTGAGAAAACAGGAGCACACCACCAGCAAATTTTACAAAGGGTGGCTAGCAGGCTGATATTCAGTTTCTATATGTTTCATAGACAATTGAATTGAAAAGTGATCAGTCTAGGAAACTCATCTGTTATTAATTTTTTCTGACTAACCAGCTACTGCATAAGCACTGGTGCAAGCCAGCCCATTGATGATTATTTTCTAAGCCAGCCAGCCAATTAAATTCACCCAGCTAGCAACCGTCTTAGCCAGCCAGCCAATTCAATTTACCCAGCTAGCAACTTAGTCAGCTGACATTTCTTAGCATTTCTTCCCAGCCAGCTGAGTTCCAACTAAGCCTACCACCCAGCTGTAAATTTTGCCCTAACTTTTCCAGCTGGTATTGTTATGTTAGGCCAGAGAGGCCTAATAATAGCAAAAATGTAGGCAGGATGATGCAGGATAATGATTGTCTGTATATTTTGTCCTGGTTTCTACTGAAGTCTGTTTTATGACTGAAAGTGGTAAAATATATAGATCTAGAAATTATTTTGTAAAAACACTGCATTTTTTCCTTATGTATCTCTACTTTTGAATGTCAATAAATGCTAGATAATAAAGCCAGATAAGAGGGAGTATATAAAAGTACAGCTGTATCACAAGAATTTCCAGTGCAGCTGGGAGACTGCAAGCTAGCAGGAGGTCACTAGCTGGAGCCTCAACAAGTTGAAAAATAGCAAGCATCGCCACTACAGCTGGGAGACTGCCAGCTAGCTATAGGTCACTAGCTGGAGCCTCAATAAGTTGAAAAATAACAAGCATCGCCACTGCAGGTGGGAGACTGCAAGCTAGCTAGAGGTTACCAGCTGCCTCCTCAATAAGTTGAAAAATAACAAGCATTGCCATTGCAGCTGGGAGACTGCCAGCTAGCTAGAGGTCACTAGCTGGAGCCTCAATAATTTGAGAATTTGCCAACTAGGATGGATCCAGCTCTATTCCTTGTCAGCTGGCTTATATACCAGCTGGGAATGATCCAGCTGGGAGACAGGTCTCAGAGTTACCTCCAGCTGGGAAGATTCCAGCCAGCTGGTGCTTTGATGAATTACAGATAAAAGTGAATAACAGGTCATGGTGTGCTTTTAAGAAAATGACACATTAAAATCTGGGAACTGGGTATTTAGAATGGTAGCAGAAATTTTGTGGTGTATTTATTAGATAGCCTTAACCATTGGCTATTTAATAGTACCAAATATTGGTGCTTACTAGATAGCTAACTATCCAGCTACCATAAATTTGAGCAAGGTTAAATTTTTTGGAGAAAACGACAATTTAAAATTTGGAAGCTGGGTGTTTAGAATGGTAGCAGAAATTTGGTAGTGTATTTATTAGATAGCCGCAATCATTGGCTATTTAATGGTACCAAATATTGGTGCTTACTGGATAGTTAACTACTCAGCTACCAGATATTTGTTGAGCAAGGTAAAATTATTTGAAGAAAACGACAACTTTAAAGTTGGGAGCTGGGTGTTTAGAATGGTAGCAGAAATTTGGTAGTGTATTTATTAGATTGCCGTAACCATTGGCTATTTAATGGTACCAAATATTGGTGCTTACTGGATAGCTAACTACTCAGCTAGCATAAATTTGTTGAGCAAGGTTAAATTTCTTTGAGAAAACAGGAGCACACCACCAGCAAATTTTACAAAGGGTGGCTAGCAGGCTGATATTCAGTTTCTATATGTTTCATAGACAATTGAATTGAAAAGTGATCAGTCTAGGAAACTCATCTGTTATTAATTTTTTCTGACTAACCAGCTACTGCATAAGCACTGGTGCCAGCCAGCCCATTGATGATTATTTTCTAAGCCAGCCAGCCAATTAAATTCACCCAGCTAGCAACCGTCTTAGCCAGCCAGCCAATTCAATTTACCCAGCTAGCAACTTAGTCAGCTGACATTTCTTAGCATTTCTTCCCAGCCAGCTGAGTTCCAACTAAGCCTACCACCCAGCTGTAAATTTTGCCCTAACTTTTCCAGCTGGTATTGTTATGTTAGGCCAGAGAGGCCTAATAATAGCAAAAATGTAGGCAGGATGATGCAGGATAATGATTGTCTGTATATTTTGTCCTGATTTCTACTGAAGTCTGTTTTATGACTGAAAGTGGTAAAATATAGATCTAGAAATTATTTTGTAAAAACACTGCATTTTTTCCTTATGTATCTCTACTTTTGAATGTCAATAAATGCTAGATAATAAAGCCAGATAAGAGGGAGTATATAAAAGTACAGCTTTATCACAAGAATTTCCAGTGCAGCTGGGAGACTGCAAGCTAGCAGGAGGTCACTAGCTGGAGCCTCAACAAGTTGAAAAATAGCAAGCATCGCCACTACAGCTGGGAGACTGCCAGCTAGCTAGAGGTCACTAGCTGGAGCCTCAATAAGTTGAAAAATAGCAAGCATCGCCACTGCAGCTGGGAGACTGCAAGCTGGCTAGAGGTTACCAGCTGCCTCCTCAATAAGTTGAAAAATAACAAGCATTGCCACTGCAGCTGGGAGACTGCCAGCTAGCTAGAGGTCACTAGCTGGAGCCTCAATAATTTGAGAATTTGCCAACTAGGATGGATCCAGCTCTATTCCTTGTCAGCTGGCTTATATACCAGCTGGGAATGATCCAGCTGGGAGACAGGTCTCAGAGTTACCTCCAGCTGGGAAGATTCCAGCCAGCTGGTGCTTTGATGAATAACAGATAAAAGTGAATAACAGGTCATGGTGTGCTTTTAAGAAAATGACACATTAAAATCTGGGAACTGGGTATTTAGAATGGTAGCAGAAATTTTGTGGTGTATTTATTAGATAGCCTTAACCATTGGCTATTTAATAGTACCAAATATTGGTGCTTACTAGATAGCTAACTATCCAGCTACCATAAATTTGAGCAAGGTTAAATTTTTTGGAGAAAACGACAATTTAAAATTTGGAAGCTGGGTGTTTAGAATGGTAGCAGAAATTTGGTAGTGTATCTATTAGATAGCCGTAACCATTGGCTATTTATTGGTACCAAATATTGGTGCTTACTGGATAGCTAACTACTCAGCTACCAGATATTTGTTGAGCAAGGTTAAATTTTTTGGAGAAAACGACAACTTCAAAGTTGGGAGCTGGGTGTTTAGAATGGTAGCAGAAATTTGGTAGTGTATTTATTAGATAGCCGCAATCATTGGCTATTTAATGGTACCAAATATTGGTGCTTACTGGATAGTTAACTACTCAGCTACCAGATATTTGTTGAGCAGGGTAAAATTATTTGAAGAAAACGACAACTTTAAAGTTGGGAGCTGGGTGTTTAGAATGGTAGCAGAAATTTGGTAGTGTATTTATTAGATTGCCGTAACCATTGGCTATTTAATGGTACCAAATATTGGTGCTTACTGGATAGCTAACTACTCAGCTAGCATAAATTTGTTGAGCAAGGTTAAATTTCTTTGAGAAAACAGGAGCACACCACCAGCAAATTTTACAAAGGGTGGCTAGCAGGCTGATATTCAGTTTCTATATGTTTCATAGACAATTGAATTGAAAAGTGATCAGTCTAGGAAACTCATCTGTTATTAATTTTTTCTGACTAACCAGCTACTGCATAAGCACTGGTGCCAGCCAGCCCATTGATGATTATTTTCTAAGCCAGCCAGCCAATTAAATTCACCCAGCTAGCAACCGTCTTAGCCAGCCAGCCAATTCAATTTACCCAGCTAGCAACTTAGTCAGCTGACATTCTTTAGCATTTCTTCCCAGCCAGCTGAGTTCCAACTAAGCCTACCACCCAGCTGTAAATTTTGCCCTAACTTTTCCAGCTGGTATTGTTATGTTAGGCCAGAGAGGCCTAATAATAGCAGAAATGTAGGCAGGATGATGCAGGATAATGATTGTCTGTATATTTTGTCCTGATTTCTACTGAAGTCTGTTTTATGACTGAAAGTGGTAAAATATAGATCTAGAAATTATTTTGTAAAAACACTGCATTTTTTCCTTATGTATCTCTACTTTTGAATGTCAATAAATGCTAGATAATAAAGCCAGATAAGAGGGAGTATATAAAAGTACAGCTTTATCACAAGAATTTCCAGTGCAGCTGGGAGACTGCAAGCTAGCAGGAGGTCACTAGCTGGAGCCTCAACAAGTTGAAAAATAGCAAGCATCGCCACTACAGCTGGGAGACTGCCAGCTAGCTAGAGGTCACTAGCTGGAGCCTCAATAAGTTGAAAAATAGCAAGCATCGCCACTGCAGCTGGGAGACTGCAAGCTGGCTAGAGGTTACCAGCTGCCTCCTCAATAAGTTGAAAAATAACAAGCATTGCCACTGCAGCTGGGAGACTGCCAGCTAGCTAGAGGTCACTAGCTGGAGCCTCAATAATTTGAGAATTTGCCAACTAGGATGGATCCAGCTCTATTCCTTGTCAGCTGGCTTATATACCAGCTGGGAATGATCCAGCTGGGAGACAGGTCTCAGAGTTACCTCCAGCTGGGAAGATTCCAGCCAGCTGGTGCTTTGATGAATAACAGATAAAAGTGAATAACAGGTCATGGTGTGCTTTTAAGAAAATGACACATTAAAATCTGGGAACTGGGTATTTAGAATGGTAGCAGAAATTTTGTGGTGTATTTATTAGATAGCCTTAACCATTGGCTATTTAATAGTACCAAATATTGGTGCTTACTAGATAGCTAACTATCCAGCTACCATAAATTTGAGCAAGGTTAAATTTTTTGGAGAAAACGACAATTTAAAATTTGGAAGCTGGGTGTTTAGAATGGTAGCAGAAATTTGGTAGTGTATCTATTAGATAGCCGTAACCATTGGCTATTTATTGGTACCAAATATTGGTGCTTACTGGATAGCTAACTACTCAGCTACCAGATATTTGTTGAGCAAGGTTAAATTTTTTGGAGAAAACGACAACTTCAAAGTTGGGAGCTGGGTGTTTAGAATGGTAGCAGAAATTTGGTAGTGTATTTATTAGATAGCCGCAATCATTGGCTATTTAATGGTACCAAATATTGGTGCTTACTGGATAGTTAACTACTCAGCTACCAGATATTTGTTGAGCAAGGTAAAATTATTTGAAGAAAACGACAACTTTAAAGTTGGGAGCTGGGTGTTTAGAATGGTAGCAGAAATTTGGTAGTGTATTTATTAGATTGCCGTAACCATTGGCTATTTAATGGTACCAAATATTGGTGCTTACTGGATAGCTAACTACTCAGCTAGCATAAATTTGTTGAGCAAGGTTAAATTTCTTTGAGAAAACAGGAGCACACCACCAGCAAATTTTACAAAGGGTGGCTAGCAGGCTGATATTCAGTTTCTATATGTTTCATAGACAATTGAATTGAAAAGTGATCAGTCTAGGAAACTCATCTGTTATTAATTTTTTCTGACTAACCAGCTACTGCATAAGCACTGGTGCCAGCCAGCCCATTGATGATTATTTTCTAAGCCAGCCAGCCAATTAAATTCACCCAGCTAGCAACCGTCTTAGCCAGCCAGCCAATTCAATTTACCCAGCTAGCAACTTAGTCAGCTGACATTTCTTAGCATTTCTTCCCAGCCAGCTGAGTTCCAACTAAGCCTACCACCCAGCTGTAAATTTTGCCCTAACTTTTCCAGCTGGTATTGTTATGTTAGGCCAGAGAGGCCTAATAATAGCAGAAATGTAGGCAGGATGATGCAGGATAATGATTGTCTGTATATTTTGTCCTGATTTCTACTGAAGTCTGTTTTATGACTGAAAGTGGTAAAATATAGATCTAGAAATTATTTTGTAAAAACACTGCATTTTTTCCTTATGTATCTCTACTTTTGAATGTCAATAAATGCTAGATAATAAAGCCAGATAAGAGGGAGTATATAAAAGTACAGCTGTATCACAAGAATTTCCAGTGCAGCTGGGAGACTGCAAGCTAGCAGGAGGTCACTAGCTGGAGCCTCAACAAGTTGAAAAATAGCAAGCATCGCCACTACAGCTGGGAGACTGCCAGCTAGCTAGAGGTCACTAGCTGGAGCCTCAATAAGTTGAAAAATAGCAAGCATCGCCACTGCAGCTGGGAGACTGCAAGCTGGCTAGAGGTTACCAGCTGCCTCCTCAATAAGTTGAAAAATAACAAGCATTGCCACTGCAGCTGGGAGACTGCCAGCTAGCTAGAGGTCACTAGCTGGAGCCTCAATAATTTGAGAATTTGCCAACTAGGATGGATCCAGCTCTATTCCTTGTCAGCTGGCTTATATACCAGCTGGGAATGATCCAGCTGGGAGACAGGTCTCAGAGTTACCTCCAGCTGGGAAGATTCCAGCCAGCTGGTGCTTTGATGAATAACAGATAAAAGTGAATAACAGGTCATTGTGTGCTTTTAAGAAAATGACACATTAAAATCTGGGAACTGGGTATTTAGAATGGTAGCAGAAATTTTGTGGTGTATTTATTAGATAGCCTTAACCATTGGCTATTTAATAGTACCAAATATTGGTGCTTACTAGATAGCTAACTATCCAGCTACCATAAATTTGTTGAGCAAGGTTAAATTGTTTGGAGAAAACGCCAATTTAAAATTTGGAAGCTGAGTGTTTAGAATGGTAGCAGAAATTTGGTAGTGTATCTATTAGATAGCCGTAACCATTGGCTATTTATTGGTATGAAATATTGGTGCTTACTGGATAGCTAACTACTCAGCTACCAGATATTTGTTGAGCAAGGTTAAATTTTTTGGAGAAAACGACAACTTCAAAGTTGGGAGCTGGGTGTTTAGAATGGTAGCAGAAATTTGGTAGTGTATTTATTAGATAGCCGTAACCATTGGCTATTTAATGGTACCAAATATTGGTGCTTACTGGATAGTTAACTACTCAGCTACCAGATATTTGTTGGGCAAGGTAAAATTTTTTGAAGAAAACGACAACTTCAAAGTTGGGAGCTGGGTGTTTAGAATGATAGCAGAAATTTGGTAGTGTATTTATTAGATAGCCGTAACCATTGGCTATTTAATGGTACCAAATATTGGTGCTTACTGGATAGCTAACTACTCAGCTAGCATAAATTTGTTGAGCAAGGTTAAATTTCTTTGAGAAAACAGGAGCACACCACCAGCAAATTTTACAAAGGGTGGCTAGCAGGCTGATATTCAGTTTCTATATGTTTCATAGACAATAGAATTGAAAAGTGATCAGTCTAGGAAACTCATCTGTTATTAATTTTTTCTGACTAACCAGCTACTGCATAAGCACTGGTGCCAGCCAGCCCATTGATGATTATTTTCTAAGCCAGCCAGCCAATTAAATTCACCCAGCTAGCAACCGTCTTAGCCAGCCAGCCAATTCAATTTATCCAGCTAGCAACTTAGTCAGCTGACATTTCTTAGCATTTCTTCCCAGCCAGCTGAGTTCCAACTAAGCCTACCACCCAGCTGTAAATTTTGCCCTAACTTTTCCAGCTGGTATTGTTATGTTAGGCCAGAGAGGCCTAATAATAGCAAAAATGTAGGCAGGATGATGCAGGATAATGATTGTCTGTATATTTTGTCCTGGTTTCTACTGAAGTCTGTTTTATGACTGAAAGTGGTAAAATATATAGATCTAGAAATTATTTTGTAAAAACACTGCATTTTTTCCTTATGTATCTCTACTTTTGAATGTCAATAAATGCTAGATAATAAAGCCAGATAAGAGGGAGTATATAAAAGTACAGCTGTATCACAAGAATTTCCAGTGCAGCTGGGAGACTGCAAGCTAGCAGGAGGTCACTAGCTGGAGCCTCAACAAGTTGAAAAATAGCAAGCATCGCCACTACAGCTGGGAGACTGCCAGCTAGCTAGAGGTCACTAGCTGGAGCCTCAATAAGTTGAAAAATAACAAGCATCGCCACTGCAGCTGGGAGACTGCAAGCTAGCTAGAGGTTACCAGCTGCCTCCTCAATAAGTTGAAAAATAACAAGCATTGCCACTGCAGCTGGGAGACTGCCAGCTAGCTAGAGGTCACTAGCTGGAGCCTCAATAATTTGAGAATTTGCCAACTAGGATGGATCCAGCTCTATTCCTTGTCAGCTGGCTTATATACCAGCTGGGAATGATCCAGCTGGGAGACAGGTCTCAGAGTTACCTCCAGCTGGGAAGATTCCAGCCAGCTGGTGCTTTGATGAATAACAGATAAAAGTGAATAACAGGTCATGGTGTGCTTTTAAGAAAATGACACATTAAAATCTGGGAACTGGGTATTTAGAATGGTAGCAGAAATTTTGTGGTGTATTTATTAGATAGCCTTAACCATTGGCTATTTAATAGTACCAAATATTGGTGCTTACTAGATAGCTAACTATCCAGCTACCATAAATTTGAGCAAGGTTAAATTTTTTGGAGAAAACGACAATTTAAAATTTGGAAGCTGGGTGTTTAGAATGGTAGCAGAAATTTGGTAGTGTATCTATTAGATAGCCGTAACCATTGGCTATTTATTGGTACCAAATATTGGTGCTTACTGGATAGCTAACTACTCAGCCACCAGATATTTGTTGAGCAAGGTTAAATTTTTTGGAGAAAACGACAACTTCAAAGTTGGGAGCTGGGTGTTTAGAATGGTAGCAGAAATTTGGTAGTGTATTTATTAGATAGCCGCAATCATTGGCTATTTAATGGTACCAAATATTGGTGCTTACTGGATAGTTAACTACTCAGCTACCAGATATTTGTTGAGCAAGGTAAAATTATTTGAAGAAAACGACAACTTTAAAGTTGGGAGCTGGGTGTTTAGAATGGTAGCAGAAATTTGGTAGTGTATTTATTAGATTGCCGTAACCATTGGCTATTTAATGGTACCAAATATTGGTGCTTACTGGATAGCTAACTACTCAGCTAGCATAAATTTGTTGAGCAAGGTTAAATTTCTTTGAGAAAACAGGAGCACACCACCAGCAAATTTTACAAAGGGTGGCTAGCAGGCTGATATTCAGTTTCTATATGTTTCATAGACAATTGAATTGAAAAGTGATCAGTCTAGGAAACTCATCTGTTATTAATTTTTTCTGACTAACCAGCTACTGCATAAGCACTGGTGCCAGCCAGCCCATTGATGATTATTTTCTAAGCCAGCCAGCCAATTAAATTCACCCAGCTAGCAACCGTCTTAGCCAGCCAGCCAATTCAATTTACCCAGCTAGCAACTTAGTCAGCTGACATTTCTTAGCATTTCTTCCCAGCCAGCTGAGTTCCAACTAAGCCTACCACCCAGCTGTAAATTTTGCCCTAACTTTTCCAGCTGGTATTGTTATGTTAGGCCAGAGAGGCCTAATAATAGCAAAAATGTAGGCAGGATGATGCAGGATAATGATTGTCTGTATATTTTGTCCTGATTTCTACTGAAGTCTGTTTTATGACTGAAAGTGGTAAAATATAGATCTAGAAATTATTTTGTAAAAACACTGCATTTTTTCCTTATGTATCTCTACTTTTGAATGTCAATAAATGCTAGATAATAAAGCCAGATAAGAGGGAGTATATAAAAGTACAGCTGTATCACAAGAATTTCCAGTGCAGCTGGGAGACTGCAAGCTAGCAGGAGGTCAGTAGCTGGAGCCTCAACAAGTTGAAAAATAGCAAGCATCGCCACTACAGCTGGGAGACTGCCAGCTAGCTAGAGGTCACTAGCTGGAGCCTCAATAAGTTGAAAAATAACAAGCATCACCACTGCAGCTGGGAGACTGCAAGCTAGCTAGAGGTTACCAGCTGCCTCCTCAATAAGTTGAAAAATAACAAGCATTGCCACTGCAGCTGGGAGACTGCCAGCTAGCTAGAGGTCACTAGCTGGAGCCTCAATAATTTGAGAATTTGCCAACTAGGATGGATCCAGCTCTATTCCTTGTCAGCTGGCTTATATACCAGCTGGGAATGATCCAGCTGGGAGACAGGTCTCAGAGTTACCTCCAGCTGGGAAGATTCCAGCCAGCTGGTGCTTTGATGAATAACAGATAAAAGTGAATAACAGGTCATGGTGTGCTTTTAAGAAAATGACACATTAAAATCTGGGAACTGGGTATTTAGAATGGTAGCAGAAATTTTGTGGTGTATTTATTAGATAGCCTTAACCATTGGCTATTTAATAGTACCAAATATTGGTGCTTACTAGATAGCTAACTATCCAGCTACCATAAATTTGAGCAAGGTTAAATTTTTTGGAGAAAACGACAATTTAAAATTTGGAAGCTGGGTGTTTAGAATGGTAGCAGAAATTTGGTAGTGTATCTATTAGATAGCCGTAACCATTGGCTATTTATTGGTACCAAATATTGGTGCTTACTGGATAGCTAACTACTCAGCTACCAGATATTTGTTGAGCAAGGTTAAATTTTTTGGAGAAAACGACAACTTCAAAGTTGGGAGCTGGGTGTTTAGAATGGTAGCAGAAATTTGGTAGTGTATTTATTAGATTGCCGCAATCATTGGCTATTTAATGGTACCAAATATTGGTGCTTACTGGATAGTTAACTACTCAGCTACCAGATATTTGTTGAGCAAGGTAAAATTATTTGAAGAAAACGACAACTTTAAAGTTGGGAGCTGGGTGTTTAGAATGGTAGCAGAAATTTGGTAGTGTATTTATTAGATTGCCGTAACCATTGGCTATTTAATGGTACCAAATATTGGTGCTTACTGGATAGCTAACTACTCAGCTAGCATAAATTTGTTGAGCAAGGTTAAATTTCTTTGAGAAAACAGGAGCACACCACCAGCAAATTTTACAAAGGGTGGCTAGCAGGCTGATATTCAGTTTCTATATGTTTCATAGACAATTGAATTGAAAAGTGATCAGTCTAGGAAACTCATCTGTTATTAATTTTTTCTGACTAACCAGCTACTGCATAAGCACTGGTGCCAGCCAGCCCATTGATGATTATTTTCTAAGCCAGCCAGCCAATTAAATTCACCCAGCTAGCAACCGTCTTAGCCAGCCAGCCAATTCAATTTACCCAGCTAGCAACTTAGTCAGCTGACATTTCTTAGCATTTCTTCCCAGCCAGCTGAGTTCCAACTAAGCCTACCACCCAGCTGTAAATTTTGCCCTAACTTTTCCAGCTGGTATTGTTATGTTAGGCCAGAGAGGCCTAATAATAGCAAAAATGTAGGCAGGATGATGCAGGATAATGATTGTCTGTATATTTTGTCCTGATTTCTACTGAAGTCTGTTTTATGACTGAAAGTGGTAAAATATAGATCTAGAAATTATTTTGTAAAAACACTGCATTTTTTCCTTATGTATCTCTACTTTTGAATGTCAATAAATGCTAGATAATAAAGCCAGATAAGAGGGAGTATATAAAAGTACAGCTTTATCACAAGAATTTCCAGTGCAGCTGGGAGACTGCAAGCTAGCAGGAGGTCACTAGCTGGAGCCTCAACAAGTTGAAAAATAGCAAGCATCGCCACTACAGCTGGGAGACTGCCAGCTAGCTAGAGGTCACTAGCTGGAGCCTCAATAAGTTGAAAAATAGCAAGCATCGCCACTGCAGCTGGGAGACTGCAAGCTGGCTAGAGGTTACCAGCTGCCTCCTCAATAAGTTGAAAAATAACAAGCATTGCCACTGCAGCTGGGAGACTGCCAGCTAGCTAGAGGTCACTAGCTGGAGCCTCAATAATTTGAGAATTTGCCAACTAGGATGGATCCAGCTCTATTCCTTGTCAGCTGGCTTATATACCAGCTGGGAATGATCCAGCTGGGAGACAGGTCTCAGAGTTACCTCCAGCTGGGAAGATTCCAGCCAGCTGGTGCTTTGATGAATAACAGATAAAAGTGAATAACAGGTCATGGTGTGCTTTTAAGAAAATGACACATTAAAATCTGGGAACTGGGTATTTAGAATGGTAGCAGAAATTTTGTGGTGTATTTATTAGATAGCCTTAACCATTGGCTATTTAATAGTACCAAATATTGGTGCTTACTAGATAGCTAACTATCCAGCTACCATAAATTTGAGCAAGGTTAAATTTTTTGGAGAAAACGACAATTTAAAATTTGGAAGCTGGGTGTTTAGAATGGTAGCAGAAATTTGGTAGTGTATCTATTAGATAGCCGTAACCATTGGCTATTTATTGGTACCAAATATTGGTGCTTACTGGATAGCTAACTACTCAGCTACCAGATATTTGTTGAGCAAGGTTAAATTTTTTGGAGAAAACGACAACTTCAAAGTTGGGAGCTGGGTGTTTAGAATGGTAGCAGAAATTTGGTAGTGTATTTATTAGATAGCCGCAATCATTGGCTATTTAATGGTACCAAATATTGGTGCTTACTGGATAGTTAACTACTCAGCTACCAGATATTTGTTGAGCAAGGTAAAATTATTTGAAGAAAACGACAACTTTAAAGTTGGGAGCTGGGTGTTTAGAATGGTAGCAGAAATTTGGTAGTGTATTTATTAGATTGCCGTAACCATTGGCTATTTAATGGTACCAAATATTGGTGCTTACTGGATAGCTAACTACTCAGCTAGCATAAATTTGTTGAGCAAGGTTAAATTTCTTTGAGAAAACAGGAGCACACCACCAGCAAATTTTACAAAGGGTGGCTAGCAGGCTGATATTCAGTTTCTATATGTTTCATAGACAATAGAATTGAAAAGTGATCAGTCTAGGAAACTCATCTGTTATTAATTTTTTCTGACTAACCAGCTACTGCATAAGCACTGGTGCCAGCCAGCCCATTGATGATTATTTTCTAAGCCAGCCAGCCAATTAAATTCACCCAGCTAGCAACCGTCTTAGCCAGCCAGCCAATTCAATTTATCCAGCTAGCAACTTAGTCAGCTGACATTTCTTAGCATTTCTTCCCAGCCAGCTGAGTTCCAACTAAGCCTACCACCCAGCTGTAAATTTTGCCCTAACTTTTCCAGCTGGTATTGTTATGTTAGGCCAGAGAGGCCTAATAATAGCAAAAATGTAGGCAGGATGATGCAGGATAATGATTGTCTGTATATTTTGTCCTGGTTTCTACTGAAGTCTGTTTTATGACTGAAAGTGGTAAAATATATAGATCTAGAAATTATTTTGTAAAAACACTGCATTTTTTCCTTATGTATCTCTACTTTTGAATGTCAATAAATGCTAGATAATAAAGCCAGATAAGAGGGAGTATATAAAAGTACAGCTGTATCACAAGAATTTCCAGTGCAGCTGGGAGACTGCAAGCTAGCAGGAGGTCAGTAGCTGGAGCCTCAACAAGTTTAAAAATAGCAAGCATCGCCACTCCAGCTGGGAGACTGCCAGCTAGCTAGAGGTCACTAGCTGGAGCCTCAATAAGTTGAAAAATAACAAGCATCGCCACTGCAGCTGGGAGACTGCAAGCTAGCTAGAGGTTACCAGCTGCCTCCTCAATAAGTTGAAAAATAACAAGCATTGCCACTGCAGCTGGGAGACTGCCAGCTAGCTAGAGGTCACTAGCTGGAGCCTCAATAATTTGAGAATTTGCCAACTAGGATGGATCCAGCTCTATTCCTTGTCAGCTGGCTTATATACCAGCTGGGAATGATCCAGCTGGGAGACAGGTCTCAGAGTTACCTCCAGCTGGGAAGATTCCAGCCAGCTGGTGCTTTGATGAATAACAGATAAAAGTGAATAACAGGTCATGGTGTGCTTTTAAGAAAACGACACATTAAAATCTGGGAACTGGGTATTTAGAATGGTAGCAGAAATTTTGTGGTGTATTTATTAGATAGCCTTAACCATTGGCTATTTAATAGTACCAAATATTGGTGCTTACTAGATAGCTAACTATCCAGCTACCATAAATTTGAGCAAGGTTAAATTTTTTGGAGAAAACGACAATTTAAAATTTGGAAGCTGGGTGTTTAGAATGGTAGCAGAAATTTGGTAGTGTATCTATTAGATAGCCGTAACCATTGGCTATTTATTGGTACCAAATATTGGTGCTTACTAGATAGCTAACTACTCAGCTACCAGATATTTGTTGAGCAAGGTTAAATTTTTTGGAGAAAACGACAACTTCAAAGTTGGGAGCTGGGTGTTTAGAATGGTAGCAGAAATTTGGTAGTGTATTTATTAGATAGCCGTAACCATTGGCTATTTAATGGTACCAAATATTGGTGCTTACTGGATAGTTAACTACTCAGCTACCAGATATTTGTTGAGCAAGGTAAAATTATTTGAAGAAAACGACAACTTTAAAGTTGGGAGCTGGGTGTTTAGAATGGTAGCAGAAATTTGATAGTGTATTTATTAGATAGCCGTAACCATTGGCTATTTAATGGTACCAAATATTGGTGCTTACTGGATAGCTAACTACTCAGCTAGCATAAATTTGTTGAGCAAGGTTAAATTTCTTTGAGAAAACAGGAGCACACCACCAGCAAATTTTACAAAGGGTGGCTAGCAGGCTGATATTCAGTTTCTATATGTTTCATAGACAATAGAATTGAAAAGTGATCAGTCTAGGAAACTCATCTGTTATTAATTTTTTCTGACTAACCAGCTACTGCATAAGCACTGGTGCCAGCCAGCCCATTGATGATTATTTTCTAAGCCAGCCAGCCAATTAAATTCACCCAGCTAGCAACCGTCTTAGCCAGCCAGCCAATTCAATTTATCCAGCTAGCAACTTAGTCAGCTGACATTTCTTAGCATTTCTTCCCAGCCAGCTGAGTTCCAACTAAGCCTACCACCCAGCTGTAAATTTTGCCCTAACTTTTCCAGCTGGTATTGTTATGTTAGGCCAGAGAGGCCTAATAATAGCAAAAATGTAGGCAGGATGATGCAGGATAATGATTGTCTGTATATTTTGTCCTGGTTTCTACTGAAGTCTGTTTTATGACTGAAAGTGGTAAAATATATAGATCTAGAAATTATTTTGTAAAAACACTGCATTTTTTCCTTATGTATCTCTACTTTTGAATGTCAATAAATGCTAGATAATAAAGCCAGATAAGAGGGAGTATATAAAAGTACAGCTGTATCACAAGAATTTCCAGTGCAGCTGGGAGACTGCAAGCTAGCAGGAGGTCAGTAGCTGGAGCCTCAACAAGTTTAAAAATAGCAAGCATCGCCACTCCAGCTGGGAGACTGCCAGCTAGCTAGAGGTCACTAGCTGGAGCCTCAATAAGTTGAAAAATAACAAGCATCGCCACTGCAGCTGGGAGACTGCAAGCTAGCTAGAGGTTACCAGCTGCCTCCTCAATAAGTTGAAAAATAACAAGCATTGCCACTGCAGCTGGGAGACTGCCAGCTAGCTAGAGGTCACTAGCTGGAGCCTCAATAATTTGAGAATTTGCCAACTAGGATGGATCCAGCTCTATTCCTTGTCAGCTGGCTTATATACCAGCTGGGAATGATCCAGCTGGGAGACAGGTCTCAGAGTTACCTCCAGCTGGGAAGATTCCAGCCAGCTGGTGCTTTGATGAATAACAGATAAAAGTGAATAACAGGTCATGGTGTGCTTTTAAGAAAACGACACATTAAAATCTGGGAACTGGGTATTTAGAATGGTAGCAGAAATTTTGTGGTGTATTTATTAGATAGCCTTAACCATTGGCTATTTAATAGTACCAAATATTGGTGCTTACTAGATAGCTAACTATCCAGCTACCATAAATTTGAGCAAGGTTAAATTTTTTGGAGAAAACGACAATTTAAAATTTGGAAGCTGGGTGTTTAGAATGGTAGCAGAAATTTGGTAGTGTATCTATTAGATAGCCGTAACCATTGGCTATTTATTGGTACCAAATATTGGTGCTTACTGGATAGCTAACTACTCAGCTACCAGATATTTGTTGAGCAAGGTTAAATTTCTTTGAGAAAACGACAACTTCAAAGTTGGGAGCTGGGTGTTTAGAATGGTAGCAGAAATTTGGTAGTGTATTTATTAGATAGCCGCAATCATTGGCTATTTAATGGTACCAAATATTGGTGCTTACTGGATAGTTAACTACTCAGCTACCAGATATTTGTTGAGCAAGGTAAAATTATTTGAAGAAAACGACAACTTTAAAGTTGGGAGCTGGGTGTTTAGAATGGTAGCAGAAATTTGGTAGTGTATTTATTAGATAGCCGTAACCATTGGCTATTTAATGGTACCAAATATTTGTGCTTACTGGATAGCTAACTACTCAGCTAGCATAAATTTGTTGAGCAAGGTTAAATTTCTTTGAGAAAACAGGAGCACACCACCAGCAAATTTTACAAAGGGTGGCTAGCAGGCTGATATTCAGTTTCTATATGTTTCATAGACAATTGAATTGAAAAGTGATCAGTCTAGGAAACTCATCTGTTATTAATTTTTTCTGACTAACCAGCTACTGCATAAGCACTGGTGCCAGCCAGCCCATTGATGATTATTTTCTAAGCCAGCCAGCCAATTAAATTCACCCAGCTAGCAACCGTCTTAGCCAGCCAGCCAATTCAATTTATCCAGCTAGCAACTTAGTCAGCTGACATTTCTTAGCATTTCTTCCCAGCCAGCTGAGTTCCAACTAAGCCTACCACCCAGCTGTAAATTTTGCCCTAACTTTTCCAGCTGGTATTGTTATGTTAGGCCAGAGAGGCCTAATAATAGCAAAAATGTAGGCAGGATGATGCAGGATAATGATTGTCTGTATATTTTGTCCTGGTTTCTACTGAAGTCTGTTTTATGACTGAAAGTGGTAAAATATATAGATCTAGAAATTATTTTGTAAAAACACTGCATTTTTTCCTTATGTATCTCTACTTTTGAATGTCAATAAATGCTAGATAATAAAGCCAGATAAGAGGGAGTATATAAAAGTACAGCTGTATCACAAGAATTTCCAGTGCAGCTGGGAGACTGCAAGCTAGCAGGAGGTCAGTAGCTGGAGCCTCAACAAGTTTAAAAATAGCAAGCATCGCCACTCCAGCTGGGAGACTGCCAGCTAGCTAGAGGTCACTAGCTGGAACCTCAATAAGTTGAAAAATAACAAGCATCGCCACTGCAGCTGGGAGACTGCAAGCTAGCTAGAGGTTACCAGCTGCCTCCTCAATAAGTTGAAAAATAACAAGCATTGCCACTGCAGCTGGGAGACTGCCAGCTAGCTAGAGGTCACTAGCTGGAGCCTCAATAATTTGAGAATTTGCCAACTAGGATGGATCCAGCTCTATTCCTTGTCAGCTGGCTTATATACCAGCTGGGAATGATCCAGCTGGGAGACAGGTCTCAGAGTTACCTCCAGCTGGGAAGATTCCAGCCAGCTGGTGCTTTGATGAATAACAGATAAAAGTGAATAACAGGTCATGGTGTGCTTTTAAGAAAACGACACATTAAAATCTGGGAACTGGGTATTTAGAATGGTAGCAGAAATTTTGTGGTGTATTTATTAGATAGCCTTAACCATTGGCTATTTAATAGTACCAAATATTGGTGCTTACTAGATAGCTAACTATCCAGCTACCATAAATTTGAGCAAGGTTAAATTTTTTGGAGAAAACGACAATTTAAAATTTGGAAGCTGGGTGTTTAGAATGGTAGCAGAAATTTGGTAGTGTATCTATTAGATAGCCGTAACCATTGGCTATTTATTGGTACCAAATATTGGTGCTTACTGGATAGCTAACTACTCAGCTACCAGATATTTGTTGAGCAAGGTTAAATTTTTTGGAGAAAACGACAACTTCAAAGTTGGGAGCTGGGTGTTTAGAATGGTAGCAGAAATTTGGTAGTGTATTTATTAGATAGCCGCAATCATTGGCTATTTATTGGTACCAAATATTGGTGCTTACTGGATAGCTAACTACTCAGCTACCAGATATTTGTTGAGCAAGGTTAAATTTTTTGGAGAAAACGACAACTTCAAAGTTGGGAGCTGGGTGTTTAGAATGGTAGCAGAAATTTGGTAGTGTATTTATTAGATAGCCGCAATCATTGGCTATTTAATGGTACCAAATATTGGTGCTTACTGGATAGTTAACTACTCAGCTACCAGATATTTGTTGAGCAAGGTAAAATTATTTGAAGAAAACGACAACTTTAAAGTTGGGAGCTGGGTGTTTAGAATGGTAGCAGAAATTTGGTAGTGTATTTATTAGATTGCCGTAACCATTGGCTATTTAATGGTACCAAATATTGGTGCTTACTGGATAGCTAACTACTCAGCTAGCATAAATTTGTTGAGCAAGGTTAAATTTCTTTGAGAAAACAGGAGCACACCACCAGCAAATTTTACAAAGGGTGGCTAGCAGGCTGATATTCAGTTTCTATATGTTTCATAGACAATAGAATTGAAAAGTGATCAGTCTAGGAAACTCATCTGTTATTAATTTTTTCTGACTAACCAGCTACTGCATAAGCACTGGTGCCAGCCAGCCCATTGATGATTATTTTCTAAGCCAGCCAGCCAATTAAATTCACCCAGCTAGCAACCGTCTTAGCCAGCCAGCCAATTCAATTTATCCAGCTAGCAACTTAGTCAGCTGACATTTCTTAGCATTTCTTCCCAGCCAGCTGAGTTCCAACTAAGCCTACCACCCAGCTGTAAATTTTGCCCTAACTTTTCCAGCTGGTATTGTTATGTTAGGCCAGAGAGGCCTAATAATAGCAAAAATGTAGGCAGGATGATGCAGGATAATGATTGTCTGTATATTTTGTCCTGGTTTCTACTGAAGTCTGTTTTATGACTGAAAGTGGTAAAATATATAGATCTAGAAATTATTTTGTAAAAACACTGCATTTTTTCCTTATGTATCTCTACTTTTGAATGTCAATAAATGCTAGATAATAAAGCCAGATAAGAGGGAGTATATAAAAGTACAGCTGTATCACAAGAATTTCCAGTGCAGCTGGGAGACTGCAAGCTAGCAGGAGGTCAGTAGCTGGAGCCTCAACAAGTTTAAAAATAGCAAGCATCGCCACTCCAGCTGGGAGACTGCCAGCTAGCTAGAGGTCACTAGCTGGAGCCTCAATAAGTTGAAAAATAACAAGCATCGCCACTGCAGCTGGGAGACTGCAAGCTAGCTAGAGGTTACCAGCTGCCTCCTCAATAAGTTGAAAAATAACAAGCATTGCCACTGCAGCTGGGAGACTGCCAGCTAGCTAGAGGTCACTAGCTGGAGCCTCAATAATTTGAGAATTTGCCAACTAGGATGGATCCAGCTCTATTCCTTGTCAGCTGGCTTATATACCAGCTGGGAATGATCCAGCTGGGAGACAGGTCTCAGAGTTACCTCCAGCTGGGAAGATTCCAGCCAGCTGGTGCTTTGATGAATAACAGATAAAAGTGAATAACAGGTCATGGTGTGCTTTTAAGAAAACGACACATTAAAATCTGGGAACTGGGTATTTAGAATGGTAGCAGAAATTTTGTGGTGTATTTATTAGATAGCCTTAACCATTGGCTATTTAATAGTACCAAATATTGGTGCTTACTAGATAGCTAACTATCCAGCTACCATAAATTTGAGCAAGGTTAAATTTTTTGGAGAAAACGACAATTTAAAATTTGGAAGCTGGGTGTTTAGAATGGTAGCAGAAATTTGGTAGTGTATCTATTAGATAGCTGTAACCATTGGCTATTTATTGGTACCAAATATTGGTGCTTACTGGATAGCTAACTACTCAGCTACCAGATATTTGTTGAGCAAGGTTAAATTTTTTGGAGAAAACGACAACTTCAAAGTTGGGAGCTGGGTGTTTAGAATGGTAGCAGAAATTTGGTAGTGTATTTATTAGATAGCCGCAATCATTGGCTATTTAATGGTACCAAATATTGGTGCTTACTGGATAGTTAACTACTCAGCTACCAGATATTTGTTGAGCAAGGTAAAATTATTTGAAGAAAACGACAACTTTAAAGTTGGGAGCTGGGTATTTAGAATGGTAGCAGAAATTTGGTAGTGTATTTATTAGATAGCCGTAACCATTGGCTATTTAATGGTACCAAATATTGGTGCTTACTGGATAGCTAACTACTCAGCTAGCATAAATTTGTTGAGCAAGGTTAAATTTCTTTGAGAAAACAGGAGCACACCACCAGCAAATTTTACAAAGGGTGGCTAGCAGGCTGATATTCAGTTTCTATATGTTTCATAGACAATTGAATTGAAAAGTGATCAGTCTAGGAAACTCATCTGTTATTAATTTTTTCTGACTAACCAGCTACTGCATAAGCACTGGTGCCAGCCAGCCCATTGATGATTATTTTCTAAGCCAGCCAGCCAATTAAATTCACCCAGCTAGCAACCGTCTTAGCCAGCCAGCCAATTCAATTTATCCAGCTAGCAACTTAGTCAGCTGATATTTCTTAGCATTTCTTCCCAGCCAGCTGAGTTCCAACTAAGCCTACCACCCAGCTGTAAATTTTGCCCTAACTTTTCCAGCTGGTATTGTTATGTTAGGCCAGAGAGGCCTAATAATAGCAAAAATGTAGGCAGGATGATGCAGGATAATGATTGTCTGTATATTTTGTCCTGGTTTCTACTGAAGTCTGTTTTATGACTGAAAGTGGTAAAATATATAGATCTAGAAATTATTTTGTAAAAACACTGCATTTTTTCGTTATGTATCTCTACTTTTGAATGTCAATAAATGCTAGATAATAAAGCCAGATAAGAGGGAGTATATAAAAGTACAGCTGTATCACAAGAATTTCCAGTGCAGCTGGGAGACTGCAAGCTAGCAGGAGGTCAGTAGCTGGAGCCTCAACAAGTTTAAAAATAGCAAGCATCGCCACTCCAGCTGGGAGACTGCCAGCTAGCTAGAGGTCACTAGCTGGAGCCTCAATAAGTTGAAAAATAACAAGCATCGCCACTGCAGCTGGGAGACTGCAAGCTAGCTAGAGGTTACCAGCTGCCTCCTCAATAAGTTGAAAAATAACAAGCATTGCCACTGCAGCTGGGAGACTGCCAGCTAGCTAGAGGTCACTAGCTGGAGCCTCAATAATTTGAGAATTTGCCAACTAGGATGGATCCAGCTCTATTCCTTGTCAGCTGGCTTATATACCAGCTGGGAATGATCCAGCTGGGAGACAGGTCTCAGAGTTACCTCCAGCTGGGAAGATTCCAGCCAGCTGGTGCTTTGATGAATAACAGATAAAAGTGAATAACAGGTCATGGTGTGCTTTTAAGAAAACGACACATTAAAATCTGGGAACTGGGTATTTAGAATGGTAGCAGAAATTTTGTGGTGTACTTATTAGATAGCCTTAACCATTGGCTATTTAATAGTACCAAATATTGGTGCTTACTAGATAGCTAACTATCCAGCTACCATAAATTTGAGCAAGGTTAAATTTTTTGGAGAAAACGACAATTTAAAATTTGGAAGCTGGGTGTTTAGAATGGTAGCAGAAATTTGGTAGTGTATCTATTAGATAGCCGTAACCATTGGCTATTTATTGGTACCAAATATTGGTGCTTACTGGATAGCTAACTACTCAGCTACCAGATATTTGTTGAGCAAGGTTAAATTTTTTGGAGAAAACGACAACTTCAAAGTTGGGAGCTGGGTGTTTAGAATGGTAGCAGAAATTTGGTAGTGTATTTATTAGATAGCCGCAATCATTGGCTATTTAATGGTACCAAATATTGGTGCTTACTGGATAGTTAACTACTCAGCTACCAGATATTTGTTGAGCAAGGTAAAATTATTTGAAGAAAACGACAACTTTAAAGTTGGGAGCTGGGTGTTTAGAATGGTAGCAGAAATTTGGTAGTGTATTTATTAGATTGCCGTAACCATTGGCTATTTAATGGTACCAAATATTGGTGCTTACTGGATAGCTAACTACTCAGCTAGCATAAATTTGTTGAGCAAGGTTAAATTTCTTTGAGAAAACAGGAGCACACCACCAGCAAATTTTACAAAGGGTGGCTAGCAGGCTGATATTCAGTTTCTATATGTTTCATAGACAATAGAATTTGAAAAGTGATCAGTCTAGGAAACTCATCTGTTATTAATTTTTTCTGACTAACCAGCTACTGTATAAGCACTGGTGCCAGCCAGCCCATTGATGATTATTTTCTAAGCCAGCCAGCCAATTAAATTCACCCAGCTAGCAACCGTCTTAGCCAGCCAGCCAATTCAATTTACCCAGCTAGCAACTTAGTCAGCTGACATTTCTTAGCATTTCTTCCCAGCCAGCTGAGTTCCAACTAAGCCTACCACCCAGCTGTAAATTTTGCCCTAACTTTTACAGCTGGTATTGTTATGTTAGGCCAGAGAGGCCTAATAATAGCAAAAATGTAGGCAGGATGATGCAGGATAATGATTGTCTGTATATTTTGTCCTGATTTCTACTGAAGTCTGTTTTATGACTGAAAGTGGTAAAATATAGATCTAGAAATTATTTTGTAAAAACACTGCATTTTTTCCTTATGTATCTCTACTTTTGAATGTCAATAAATGCTAGATAATAAAGCCAGATAAGAGGGAGTATATAAAAGTACAGCTTTATCACAAGAATTTCCAGTGCAGCTGGGAGACTGCAAGCTAGCAGGAGGTCACTAGCTGGAGCCTCAACAAGTTGAAAAATAGCAAGCATCGCCACTACAGCTGGGAGACTGCCAGCTAGCTAGAGGTCACTAGCTGGAGCCTCAATAAATTGAAAAATAGCAAGCATCGCCACTGCAGCTGGGAGACTGCAAGCTGGCTAGAGGTTACCAGCTGCCTCCTCAATAAGTTGAAAAATAACAAGCATTGCCACTGCAGCTGGGAGACTGCCAGCTAGCTAGAGGTCACTAGCTGGAGCCTCAATAATTTGAGAATTTGCCAACTAGGATGGATCCAGCTCTATTCCTTGTCAGCTGGCTTATATACCAGCTGGGAATGATCCAGCTGGGAGACAGGTCTCAGAGTTACCTCCAGCTGGGAAGATTCCAGCCAGCTGGTGCTTTGATGAATAACAGATAAAAGTGAATAACAGGTCATGGTGTGCTTTTAAGAAAATGACACATTAAAATCTTGGAACTGGGTATTTAGAATGGTAGCAGAAATTTAGTGGTGTATTTATTAGATAGCCTTAACCATTGGCTATTTAATAGTACCAAATATTGGTGCTTACTAGATAGCTAACTATCCAGCTACCATAAATATGAGCAAGGTTAAATTTTTTGGAGAAAACGACAATTTAAAATTTGGAAGCTGGGTGTTTAGAATGGTAGCAGAAATTTGGTAGTGTATCTATTAGATAGCCGTAACCATTGGCTATTTATTGGTACCAAATATTGGTGCTTACTGGATAGCTAACTACTCAGCTACCAGATATTTGTTGAGTAAGGTTAAATTTTTTGGAGAAAACGACAACTTCAAAGTTGGGAGCTGGGTGTTTAGAATGGTAGCAGAAATTTGGTAGTGTATTTATTAGATAGCCGTAACCATTGGCTATTTAATGGTACCAAATATTGGTGCTTACTGGATATTTAACTACTCAGCTAGCATAAATTTGTTGAGCAAGGTTACATTTCTTTGAGAAAACAGGAGCACACCACCAGCAAATTTTACAAAGGGTGGCTAGCAGGCTGATATTCAGTTTCTATATGTTTCATAGACAATAGAATTGAAAAGTGATCAGTCTAGGAAACTCATCTGTTATTAATTTTTTCTGACTAACCAGCTACTGCATAAGCACTGGTGCCAGCCAGCCCATTGATGATTATTTTCTAAGCCAGCCAGCCAATTAAATTCACCCAGCTAGCAACCGTCTTAGCCAGCCAGCCAATTCAATTTACCCAGCTAGCAGCTTAGTCAGCTGACATTTCTTAGCATTTCTTCCCAGCCAGCTGAGTTCCAACTAAGCCTACCACCCAGCTGTAAATTTTGCCCTAACTTTTCTAGCTGGTATTGTTATGTTAGGCCAGAGAGGCCTAACAATAGCAAAAATGTAGGCAGGATGATGCAGGATAATGATTGTCTGTATATTTTGTCCTGGTTTCTACTGAAGTCTGTTTTATGACTGAAAGTGGTAAAATATATAGATCTAGAAATTATTTTGTAAAAACACTGCATTTTTTCCTGATGTATCTCTACTTTTGAATGTCAATAAATGCTAGATAATAAAGCCAGATAAGAGGGAGTATATAAAATTACAGCTGTATCACAAGAATTTCCAGTGCAGCTGGGAGACTGCAAGCTAGCAGGAGGTCACTAGCTGGAGCCTCAACAAGTTGAAAAATAGCAAGCATCGCCACTACAGCTGGGAGACTGCCAACTAGCTAGAGGTCACTAGCTGGAGCCTCAATAAGTTGAAAAATAGCAAGCATCGCCACTGCAGCTGGGAGACTGCAAGCTAGCTAGAGGTTACCAGCTGCCTCCTCAATAAGTTGAAAAATAACAAGCATTGCCACTGCAGCTGGGAGACTGCCAGCTAGCTAGAGGTCACTAGCTGGAGCCTCAATAATTTGAGAATTTGCCAACTAGGATGGATCCAGCTCTATTCCTTGTCAGCTGGCTTATATACCAGCTGGGAATGATCCAGCTGGGAGACAGGTCTCAGAGTTACCTTCAGCTGGGAAGATTCCAGCCAGCTGGTGCTTTGATGAATAACAGATAAAAGTGAATAACAGGTCATGGTGTGCTTTTAAGAAAATGACACATTAAAATCTGGGAACTGGGTATTTAGAATGGTAGCAGAAATTTTGTGGTGTATTTATTAGATAGCCTTAACCATTGGCTATTTAATAGTACCAAATATTGGTGCTTACTAGATAGCTAACTATCCAGCTACCATAAATTTGTTGAGCAAGGTTAAATTTTTTGGAGAAAACGACAACTTCAAAGTTGGGAGCTGGGTGTTTAGAATGGTAGCAGAAATTTGGTAGTGTATCTATTAGATAGCCGTAACCATTGGCTATTTATTGGTACCAAATATTGGTGCTTACTGGATAGCTAACTACTCAGCTACCAGATATTTGTTGAGCAAGGTTAAATTTTTTGGAGAAAACGACAACTTCAAAGTTGGGAGCTGGGTGTTTAGAATGGTAGCAGAAATTTGGTAGTGTATTTATTAGATAGCCGTAACCATTGGCTATTTAATGGTACCAAATATTGGTGCTTACTGTATATTTAACTACTCAGCTACCAGATATTTGTTGAGCAAGGTAAAATTATTTGAAGAAAACGACAACTTTAAAGTTGGGAGCTGGGTGTTTAGAATGGTAGCAGAAATTTGGTAGTGTATTTATTAGATAGCCGTAACCATTGGCTATTTAATGGTACCAAATATTGGTGCTTACTGGATAGCTAACTACTCAGCTAGCATAAATTTGTTGAGCAAGGTTAAATTTCTTTGAGAAAACAGGAGCACACCACCAGCAAATTTTACAAAGGGTGGCTAGCAGGCTGATATTCAGTTTCTATATGTTTCATAGACAATAGAATTGAAAAGTGATCAGTCTAGGAAACTCATCTGTTATTAATTTTTACTGACTAACCAGCTACTGCATAAGCACTGGTGCCAGCCAGCCCATTGATGATTATTTTCTAAGCCAGCCAGCCATTTAAATTCACCCAGCTAGCAACCGTCTTAGCCAGCCAGCCAATTCAATTTACCCAGCTAGCAGCTTAGTCAGCTGACATTTCTTAGCATTTCTTCCCAGCCAGCTGAGTTCCAACTAAGCCTACCACCCAGCTGTAAATTTTGCCCTAACTTTTCTAGCTGGTATTGTTATGTTAGGCCAGAGAGGCCTAACAATAGCAAAAATGTAGGCAGGATGATGCAGAATAATGATTGTCTGTATATTTTGTCCTGGTTTCTACTGAAGTCTGTTTTATGACTGAAAGTGGTAAAATATATAGATCTAGAAATTATTTTGTAAAATCACTGCATTTTTTCCTTATGTATCTCTACTTTTGAATGTCAATAAATGCTAGATAATAAAGCCAGATAAGAGGGAGTATATAAAATTACAGCTGTATCACAAGAATTTCCAGTGCAGCTGGGAGACTGCAAGCTAGCAGGAGGTCACTAGCTGGAGCCTCAACAAGTTGAAAAATAGCAAGCATCGCCACTACAGCTGGGAGACTGCCAGCTAGCTAGAGGTCACTAGCTGGAGCCTCAATAAGTTGAAAAATAGCAAGCATCGCCACTGCAGCTGGGAGACTGCAAGCTAGCTAGAGGTTACCAGCTGCCTCCTCAATAAGTTGAAAAATAACATGCATTGCCACTGCAGCTGGGAGACTGCCAGCTAGCTAGAGGTCACTAGCTGGAGCCTCAATAATTTGAGAATTTGCCAACTAGGATGGATCCAGCTCTATTCCTTGTCAGCTGGCTTATATACCAGCTGGGAATGATCCAGCTGGGAGACAGGTCTCAGAGTTACCTTCAGCTGGGAAGATTCCAGCCAGCTGGTGCTTTGATGAATAACAGATAAAAGTGAATAACAGGTCATGGTGTGCTTTTAAGAAAATGACACATTAAAATCTGGGAACTGGGTATTTAGAATGGTAGCAGAAATTTTGTGGTGTATTTATTAGATAGCCTTAACCATTGGCTATTTAATAGTACCAAATATTGGTGCTTACTAGATAGCTAACTATCCAGCTACCATAAATTTGTTGAGCAAGGTTAAATTTTTTGGAGAAAACGACAATTTAAAATTTGGAAGCTGGGTGTTTAGAATGGTAGCAGAAATTTGGTAGTATATCTATTAGATAGCCGTAACCATTGGCTATTTATTGGTACCAAATATTGGTGCTTACTGGATAGCTAACTACTCAGCTACCAGATATTTGTTGAGCAAGGTTAAATTTTTTGGAGAAAACGACAACTTCAAAGTTCGGAGCTGGGTGTTTAGAATGGTAGCAGAAATTTGGTAGTGTATTTATTAGATAGCCGTAACCATTGGCTATTTAATGGTACCGAATATTGGTGCTTACTGGATAGTTAACTACTCAGCTACCAGATATTTGTTGAGCAAGGTAAAATTATTTGAAGAAAACGACAACTTTAAAGTTGGGAGCTGGGTGTTTAGAATGGTAGCAGAAATTTGGTAGTGTATTTATTAGATAGCCGTAACCATTGGCTATTTAATGGTACCAAATATTGGTGCTTACTGGATAGCTAACTACTCAGCTACCAGATATTTGTTGAGCAAGGTTAAATTTTTTGGAGAAAACGACAACTTCAAAGTTGGGAGCTGGGTGTTTAGAATGGTAGCAGAAATTTGGTAGTGTATTTATTAGATAGCCGTAACCATTGGCTATTTAATGGTACCAAATATTGGTGCTTACTGTATATTTAACTACTCAGCTACCAGATATTTGTTGAGCAAGGTAAAATTATTTGAAGAAAACGACAACTTTAAAGTTGGGAGCTGGGTGTTTAGAATGGTAGCAGAAATTTGGTAGTGTATTTATTAGATAGCCGTAACCATTGGCTATTTAATGGTACCAAATATTGGTGCTTACTGGATAGCTAACTACTCAGCTAGCATAAATTTGTTGAGCAAGGTTAAATTTCTTTGAGAAAACAGGAGCACACCACCAGCAAATTTTACAAAGGGTGGCTAGCAGGCTGATATTCAGTTTCTATATGTTTCATAGACAATAGAATTGAAAAGTGATCAGTCTAGGAAACTCATCTGTTATTAATTTTTACTGACTAACCAGCTACTGCATAAGCACTGGTGCCAGCCAGCCCATTGATGATTATTTTCTAAGCCAGCCAGCCATTTAAATTCACCCAGCTAGCAACCGTCTTAGCCAGCCAGCCAATTCAATTTACCCAGCTAGCTGCTTAGTCAGCTGACATTTCTTAGCATTTCTTCCCAGCCAGCTGAGTTCCAACTAAGCCTACCACCCAGCTGTAAATTTTGCCCTAACTTTTCTAGCTGGTATTGTTATGTTAGGCCAGAGAGGCCTAACAATAGCAAAAATGTAGGCAGGATGATGCAGAATAATGATTGTCTGTATATTTTGTCCTGGTTTCTACTGAAGTCTGTTTTATGACTGAAAGTGGTAAAATATATAGATCTAGAAATTATTTTGTAAAATCACTGCATTTTTTCCTTATGTATCTCTACTTTTGAATGTCAATAAATGCTAGATAATAAAGCCAGATAAGAGGGAGTATATAAAATTACAGCTGTATCACAAGAATTTCCAGTGCAGCTGGGAGACTGCAAGCTAGCAGGAGGTCACTAGCTGGAGCCTCAACAAGTTGAAAAATAGCAAGCATCGCCACTACAGCTGGGAGACTGCCAGCTAGCTAGAGGTCACTAGCTGGAGCCTCAATAAGTTGAAAAATAGCAAGCATCGCCACTGCAGCTGGGAGACTGCAAGCTAGCTAGAGGTTACCAGCTGCCTCCTCAATAAGTTGAAAAATAACATGCATTGCCACTGCAGCTGGGAGACTGCCAGCCAGCTAGAGGTCACTAGCTGGAGCCTCAATAATTTGAGAATTTGCCAACTAGGATGGATCCAGCTCTATTCCTTGTCAGCTGGCTTATATACCAGCTGGGAATGATCCAGCTGGGAGACAGGTCTCAGAGTTACCTTCAGCTGGGAAGATTCCAGCCAGCTGGTGCTTTGATGAATAACAGATAAAAGTGAATAACAGGTCATGGTGTGCTTTTAAGAAAATGACACATTAAAATCTGGGAACTGGGTATTTAGAATGGTAGCAGAAATTTTGTGGTGTATTTATTAGATAGCCTTAACCATTTGCTATTTAATAGTACCAAATATTGGTGCTTACTAGATAGCTAACTATCCAGCTACCATAAATTTGTTGAGCAAGGTTAAATTTTTTGGAGAAAACGACAACTTCAAAGTTGGGAGCTGGGTGTTTAGAATGGTAGCAGAAATTTGGTAGTGTATCTATTAGATAGCCGTAACCATTGGCTATTTATTGGTACCAAATATTGGTGCTTACTGGATAGCTAACTACCCAACTACCAGATATTTGTTGAGCAAGGTTAAATTTTTTGGAGAAAACGACAACTTCAAAGTTGGGAGCTGGGTGTTTAGAATGGTAGCAGAAATTTGGTAGTGTATTTATTAGATAGCCGTAACCATTGGCTATTTAATGGTACCAAATATTGGTGCTTACTGTATATTTAACTACTCAGCTACCAGATATTTGTTGAGCAAGGTAAAATTATTTGAAGAAAACGACAACTTTAAAGTTGGGAGCTGGGTGTTTAGAATGGTAGCAGAAATTTGGTAGTGTATTTATTAGATAGCCGTAACCATTGGCTATTTAATGGTACCAAATATTGGTGCTTACTGGATAGCTAACTACTCAGCTAGCATAAATTTGTTGAGCAAGGTTAAATTTCTTTGAGAAAACAGGAGCACACCACCAGCAAATTTTACAAAGGGTGGCTAGCAGGCTGATATTCAGTTTCTATATGTTTCATAGACAATAGAATTGAAAAGTGATCAGTCTAGGAAACTCATCTGTTATTAATTTTTACTGACTAACCAGCTACTGCATAAGCACTGGTGCCAGCCAGCCCATTGATGATTATTTTCTAAGCCAGCCAGCCATTTAAATTCACCCAGCTAGCAACCGTCTTAGCCAGCCAGCCAATTCAATTTACCCAGCTAGCAGCTTAGTCAGCTGACATTTCTTAGCATTTCTTCCCAGCCAGCTGAGTTCCAACTAAGCCTACCACCCAGCTGTAAATTTTGCCCTAACTTTTCTAGCTGGTATTGTTATGTTAGGCCAGAGAGGCCTAACAATAGCAAAAATGTAGGCAGGATGATGCAGAATAATGATTGTCTGTATATTTTGTCCTGGTTTCTACTGAAGTCTGTTTTATGACTGAAAGTGGTAAAATATATAGATCTAGAAATTATTTTGTAAAATCACTGCATTTTTTCCTTATGTATCTCTACTTTTGAATGTCAATAAATGCTAGATAATAAAGCCAGATAAGAGGGAGTATATAAAATTACAGCTGTATCACAAGAATTTCCAGTGCAGCTGGGAGACTGCAAGCTAGCAGGAGGTCACTAGCTGGAGCCTCAACAAGTTGAAAAATAGCAAGCATCGCCACTACAGCTGGGAGACTGCCAGCTAGCTAGAGGTCACTAGCTGGAGCCTCAATAAGTTGAAAAATAGCAAGCATCGCCACTGCAGCTGGGAGACTGCAAGCTAGCTAGAGGTTACCAGCTGCCTCCTCAATAAGTTGAAAAATAACATGCATTGCCACTGCAGCTGGGAGACTGCCAGCTAGCTAGAGGTCACTAGCTGGAGCCTCAATAATTTGAGAATTTGCCAACTAGGATGGATCCAGCTCTATTCCTTGTCAGCTGGCTTATATACCAGCTGGGAATGATCCAGCTGGGAGACAGGTCTCAGAGTTACCTTCAGCTGGGAAGATTCCAGCCAGCTGGTGCTTTGATGAATAACAGATAAAAGTGAATAACAGGTCATGGTGTGCTTTTAAGAAAATGACACATTAAAATCTGGGAACTGGGTATTTAGAATGGTAGCAGAAATTTTGTGGTGTATTTATTAGATAGCCTTAACCATTGGCTATTTAATAGTACCAAATATTGGTGCTTACTAGATAGCTAACTATCCAGCTACCATAAATTTGTTGAGCAAGGTTAAATTTTTTGGAGAAAACGACAATTTAAAATTTGGAAGCTGGGTGTTTAGAATGGTAGCAGAAATTTGGTAGTGTATCTATTAGATAGCCGTAACCATTGGCTATTTATTGGTACCAAATATTGGTGCTTACTGGATAGCTAACTACTCAGCTACCAGATATTTGTTGAGCAAGGTTAAATTTTTTGGAGAAAACGACAACTTCAAAGTTGGGAGCTGGGTGTTTAGAATGGTAGCAGAAATTTGGTAGTGTATTTATTAGATAGCCGTAACCATTGGCTATTTAATGGTACCAAATATTGGTGCTTACTGGATAGTTAACTACTCAGCTACCAGATATCTGTTGAGCAAGGTAAAATTTTTTGAAGAAAACGACAACTTCAAAGTTGGGAGCTGGGTGTTTAGAATGGTAGCAGAAATTTGGTAGTGTATTTATTAGATAGCCGTAACCATTGGCTATTTAATGGTACCAAATATTGGTGCTTACTGGATAGCTAACTACTCAGCTACCAGAAATTTGTTGAGCAAGGTTAAATTTCTTTGAGAAAACAGGAGCACACCACCAGCGAATTTTACAAAGGGTGGCTAGCAGGCTGATATTCAGTTTCTATATGTTTCATAGACAATAGAATTGAAAAGTGATCAGTCTAGGAAACTCATCTGTTATTAATTTTTTCTGACTAACCAGCTACTGCATAAGCACTAGTGCCAGCCAGCCCATTGATGATTATTTTCTAAGCCAGCCAGCCAATTAAATTCACCCAGCTAGCAACCGTCTTAGCCAGCCAGCCAATTCAATTTACCCAGCTAGCAACTTAGTCAGCTGACATTTCTTAGCATTTCTTCCCAGCCAGCTGAGTTCCAACTAAGCCTACCACCCAGCTGTAAATTTTGCCCTAACTTTTCCAGCTGGTATTGTTATGTTAGGCCAGAGAGGCCTAATAATAGCAAAAATGTAGGCAGGATGATGCAGGATAATGATTGTCTGTATATTTTGTCCTGGTTTCTACTGAAGTCTGTTTTATGACTGAAAGTGGTAAAATATATAGATCTAGAAATTATTTTGTAAAAACACTACATTTTTTCCTTATGTATCTCTACTTTTGAATGATAATAAAGCCAGATGAGAGGGAGTATATAAAAGTACAGCTGTATCACAAGAATTTCCAGTGCAGCTGGGAGACTGCAAGCTAGCAGGAGGTCACTAGCTGGAGCCTTAATAAGTTGAAAAATAGCAAGCATCGCCACTGCAGCTGGGAGACTGCAAGCTAGCTAGAGGTTACCAGCTGCCTCCTCAATAAGTTGAAAAATAACAAGCATCGCCACTGCAACTGGGAGACTGCCAGCTAGCTAGAGGTCACTAGCTGGAGCCTCAATAATTTGAGAATTTGCCAGCTAGAATGGATCCAGCTCAAGTCCTTGTCAGCTGGCTTATATACCAGCTGGAAATGATCCAGCTGGGAGACAGGTCTCAGAGTTACCTCCAGCTTGGAAGATTCCAGCCAGCTGGTGCTTTGATGAATAACAGATAAAAGTGAATAACAGGTTGTGGTGTGCTACCAGCTACTGCATAAGCACTGGTGCCAGCCAGCCCATTGATGATTATTTTCTATGCCAGCCAGCCAATTAAATTCACCCAGCTAGCAACCGTCTTAGCCAGCCAGCCATTCAATTTACCCAGCTAGCAACTTTCTTAGCCAGCTGACATTTCTTAGCATTTCTTCCCAGCCAGATGAGTTCCAACTAAGCCTACTACCCAGCTGTAAATTTTCACCTAACTTTCCCTGCTGGTATTGTTATGTTAGGCCAGAGAGGCCTAATAATAGCAAAAATGTAGGCAGGATGATGCAGGATAATGATTGTCTGTATATTTTGTCCTGATTTCTATGACTGAAAGTGGTAAAATATATAGATCTAGAAATTATTTTGTAAAGACACTGCATGTTTCCTGATGTATCTCTACTTTTGAATGTCAATAAATGCTAGATAATAAAGATTCCAGTTCCCAATCAGCTACTAGTCAGTTCCCAGTAAAGTGAACTCAGCTTCCAGTTCTAGTTCCTAGTCAGCTACAAGCCAGCTGCCAGTAACATGAAGTCAGTTCCCAGTTCCAGTGTTCTAGTTCCCATTCAGTTGCCAGAAAACGATCTGGGCAAATGTTTGGTTATCGGGAAGCCGTACATGCCCTTATGCTCATAGCAATGGATAGCTGATGGAATAGCAGGTACCAAAATTTATCATAAAAAATTACACTAAGCCAAACAGATTTCTGGTAGCTGGATAGTTAGCTACCCATTAAGCACAAATATTTGGTACCATTAAGTAGCCAAGAGTCAAGGCTATCTAGTAAATACACCACCATATTTCTGCTACCAATCTATATACCCAGCTCCCAGAATGTTATGTGTCATTTTATCAGCAAAAATTACAGTTAGCCGAACAAATTTCTGGTAGCTAGATAGTTAGCTATCAAGTTAGCACAAATATTTGGTACCATTACGTAGGCAAGAGTTTCGGCTATCTAGTAAATACACTACCATGTTTGTGCTACCAATCTATATACCCAGCTTTCAGATTTGTATGTGTCGTTTTAACATAGAAAATCAAACTGAGCCAAACTAATTTCTGGTTGCTGGATAGTAAGCTATCCATTAAGCACCAATGTTTGGTACCATTAAGTAGCCAAAAGTCTAGGCTATCTAGTAAATACATTACACAATTTCTGCTACCAATCTATATACCCTGCTCCCAGATTTTTATGCTTTGCTCAAGAAATGTCTGGTAGCTGGATAGTTAGCTATCCAGTAAGTACCAATGTTTGGTACCATTAAATAGCCAAGGGACAAGGCTATCTAATAAATACACTACCCAATCTCTGCTACCATTTTACATACCAAGCTCCAAGATTTTTATGTATCATTTTATCCAAACAAATTACACTTAGCCAAACAAATTTGTGGTAGCTGGATAGTTTGCTGTCCAGTAAGCACCAATAGTTGTACCATGAAGTAGCCAGGAGTCTTGGCTATCTAGTAAATACACTGCCATATTTCTGCTACCAATCTATATACCTAGCTCCCTGATTTGTATGTATCATTTTATCCCAAATAATTACACTTAGCCAAACAAATTTCTGGTAGCTGGATAGTTTGCTGTCCAGTAAGCTCCAATAGTTGTACCATGAAGTAGCCAAGAGTCTTGGCTATCTAGTAAATACACTACCATATTTCTGCTACCAATCTATATACTCAGCTCCCAGATTTGTATGTATCATTTTATTCTAAAAAATTACACTTAGCCAAACAAATTTCTGTTAAGCTTTGGGATGATTTTATTTCTCAGTATTTCAATTCTTCATATCTGGATTCTAAAAGATTTTGAGACTGGAAAAATGAGAAGGTTTTCTTAAATTAATAATAGGTTCAGACCTATCAGTGGTGCTTGTCAATCTAGTCCGAACTGGAAAGTCATATAGTTCCTAGTGGTCAAACAAAGATATGCACTAGTTTCTAGCAGGGCTCGTATGACCTCAGACAGAAAAATCACAAAAAAATGATGTGGTAGTTTGTTAGTTAGTGAGATAGATAAATAGTCATGTAAGTATTCAATAATACTAAATTAATAACAAAAAAATATTTTTTTTAAATTCATGAATTTGGTTCTTTGTTCAGAATGACAATGCAAGAACATTTTTTGCTGTTATAAGTTTGCATGTAATGCACTATATTTGTTGAATCTGCATTAACCGCTCACTAACTACAAGCAATAAACTTCTCATTGGTACCAGCGCCGAGCCCTCTGTGGACATAAATGATACGAGATCCATGAAGTCACCTCCCAGATTCCAGTTCCCAATCAGCTACCAGTCAGTTCCCAGTAAATTGAACTCAGCTTCCAGTTCTAGTTCCCAGTCAGCTACAAGCCAGCTACCAGTAACGTGAAGTCAGTTCCCAGTTCTAGTTCCCAGTCAGCTACCAGTCAGTTCCCAGTAAAGTGAACTCAGCTCCCAGTTCTAGTTCCCATTCACTTGCCAGAAAAAGATCTGGGCAAATGTTTGGTTATCAGAAAGCCGTACATGCCCTTATGTTCGTAGCAATGAATAGCTGATGGAATAGCAGGTACCAATATTTATCATAACATATTACACTAAGCCAAACAGATTTCTGGCAGCTGAATAGTTACCCATTAAGCACAAATATTTGGTACCATTAGGTAGCCAAGAGTCGAGGCTATCTAGTAAATGCACCACCATATTTCTGCTACCAATCTATATACCCAGCTCCCAGATTGTTATGTGTTATCTCAGCAAACATTACACTTAGCCAAACTAATGTCTGGTAGTTAGCTATCCAGTAAGCACAAATATTTGGTACCATTAAGTAGCCAAGAGTCTAGGTTATCTAATCAATACATTATCAAATTTCTGCTACTATTCTAAATACCCAGCTCCAAGATTTTTATGTGACATTTTACCTAAAAAATTTAACTTTGCTTTAATTATAGGGGGAGCCACAAGTACACTTGAATTGCTTAGTCCATGAAAACTTAAATATACATAAACAATTTGATCTAAAATCTGCATCTTTTTAGATTTCAATATAAAATACAGTTTAATTTATTTTAGTCCTGCATTTAATATCATTATTTTCTTGCATTTAATACCATTATTTTCTTGCACAGAAAGACTCAAAGTTAATAGGAATTCTCTTTCATTTCAAACCAGTAAGTAAGCTACTGTTTTTATATAAATGCTACTGGCAGCATGTAAGACATCAAACTGCCTCACAAAGAGAGTTGTGAGTCAGATGACATTGCATTGGAACTTACTTGCATATCCACCAAGGAGTTTTTAACCCTCAGCGAACGAAGTCTGAAGAGGCATTTGTTATCACTGGAAATGAAGGATGGGTAGGTGTAACACATGCACATGTTGCTCTGAATAAACAAGATACTTTTGACTTGTTTTCACCCTTAAAGCATCTGGGACATGTTAATATAACATAGAAATTATGAGGAATACAGCATATTCAATAACTGAAAAGCGCAACTAACATACTTGCATTAAAAATATCTCATTTCTGTGGGTTGGCATCCACTTGTGTTTGTTAAGAAAGCAGATCTATGTTTATGTCAATTGCCCAACAGATAAAATATGAATTTATCATTGCATAATGCATAATAATTGTGAAAACTCCCTAGTGCTGGATATGCAAGAAAGTTTCAGTACAATGTCATCTGACTCATGACTCTCGTCTCGAGGCAGTTTGTCGACCTACACGCTGCAAGTAGTATTTACATAATCACAGTAGCTTAGTTACTGGTTTGAAATGAAAGAAAGGTGAGATTCATTCAAGTGTACTTGTGGCTTCCCCTATAATTAAAGCAATTGCTAGAAAATCAAAAGCGAAAAGTTTACATAAATTGCAATTGCATTCAGTTAGTAACGATATACAAGGCAGAGTAGAGAAATATTTCTGCAGAATAAATGACTATTTTTGAATGCAAATGTAGTGTCAATAAATATTACCCATATAGTTAATGTACAAAAAACTTATTTTCTTATAGGGGGAGCCACAAATTCACTTGAATTGCTCAGTCCATGAAAACATAAATGCACATAAACAATCTGATCTAAAATCTGCAGCGGTTTAGAATTCAATACAAAATACAGTTTGATATATTTTAGTCCTGCATTTAATACCATTATTTTCTTGCATTTAATACCATTATTTTCTTGCACAGAAAGACTCAAAGTTAATAGGAATTCTCGCCCTTCTTTCATTTCAAACCAGTAACTAAGCTACTGTTTTTATATAAATGCTACTGGCAGCATGTAGTTCATCACACTGCCTCACAACGAGAGTCGTGAGTCAGATGACGTTGCCTTGGAACTTACTTGCATATCCACCAAGGAGTTTTTAACCCTCAGCCAACAAAGTTTGAAGAGGGTTATTGTTATCACTGGAAATGAAGGGTGGGTAGGTGTAACACCTGCACATGTTTCTCTGAATAAACAGGCTACTTATTGTTTAAGGTCTTTTGACTTGTTTTCACCATCTGAGACATGTAAATATAGCATAGAATTCGTGAGGAATACAGCATTTTCAATAGCTGAAAAGCACAACTTACATACTTGCATTAAAAATATCTCATTTCTGTGGGTTGGCACCCACTTGTGTTTGTTAAGAAAGCAGATCTATGTTTATGTCAATTGCCCAACAGATAAAATATGAATTTATCATTGCATAATGCATAATAATTGTGAAAACTCCCTTGTGCTGGATGTGCAAGAAAGTTTCAATACAATGTCATCTGACTCATGACTCTCGTCTCGAGGCAGTTTGTCGACCTACACGCTGCAAGTAGCATTTACATTATCACAGTAGCTTAGTTACTGGTTTGAACTGAATGAAGGGTGAAAGTTCCTAATTAATTTTGGGTCTTTCCATGCAAGAAAATAATGTTCTTAAATGGGACTAGATATTTAAACTGCATTTTGTATTGAACTCTAAACCAATGCAGATTTTACATCAGATTGTTTGATGTGCATTTAATATTTCATTGACTAAACAATTCAAGTCATTCAAGTGTACTTGTGGCTCCTCCTATAATTAAAGCAGATGCTGCATAACTTTTGCTGCATTATTTTAGAAAATATGTTTTTTGTACATTAACTATAGGTAATTTGGGTAATAATAATTTATTCTGCAGTATGCAATTAAGTATTGCATCTGAAAAATTTCTCTACTCTGCCAGTTCCACCATTGTTCACTCTATGTTTAAGCAAGACCCACATGCTCAGTAAAATAGCAGGGGTATATCTAGGTCAATTAGATATACAGTCTAGGTCAATTAGTAGGGTATCATGCTGTGCTCCCATTGTTTTTTTTGCAAGAGAAAGGTAGGCGATTCAGGTTAAAAAAGGGAATTAGTTTCACAATTTTATTGTGTTGAGAAATCTTAACTTAACAAAATTAGGCCCTATCCAACATGGTCAAGGATAATAAAATAAGGTGATTTTGTTTGAATTGTTTGATTGAAAGTGC
Organism: Alitta virens; assembly: GCA_932294295.1. Lineage (NCBI taxonomy): Eukaryota > Metazoa > Annelida > Polychaeta > Phyllodocida > Nereididae > Alitta > Alitta virens. Next base: position 17,420,260 of record OW028585.1, on the reverse strand, counting down.
TTCAACACAGAAGCAGTCTCAGAAAACTTAATAATAGTGTAATGGATCATCATCAAAGATATTAGACCGATCTATCAGTCCCAAAATTATATCTTTTTTTCTTTTTAAATAGGCCTATCATGAATTAGGCCAAGCAATATAGACCAAGGGTCCAAAGCCTTAATTAAATAATAATTTTCAGGTTAATAAATTACATTGTGATTAATTTAGGCCTATTCTTACCTTAAACCTAATTTATTAAGTCTAAAACAAAAAGAAAATATCTCAAAACTAAGTCATAATTCAAATTGCAGAATTTACCTATGGTACAAAGCTACAGATGGTAAATTAAAAAGAAGCACAGATAAGGAGAGATAGCAGCAGAATCATAAGTAGTGTAGGCCCATATGATTTAACGAGTGATAAAGGGAGGATTGAGATGTTACTGCTTTGACAGCCAAAAGGCAAATAATTGTTAATGACGTCATCAATTTTTTTAAGACAGTGGCGCCGCCCATCTGTTCCAAACCCCCCCCCCCTGACATGCACTAAAGCTGATATTTATCATAAAAAATCTAACATAGCCAAACTAATTTCTGTTAGCTGGATAGTTAGCTATCCAGTAGACACAAATATTTGGTACAATTACATAGCCATGAGCTTAAGCTATCTAGTAAATACACTGCCACATTTCTCATACCATTCTATATACCAAGCTCCTAGATTTGTATATATCATTTTATAATAAAAAATTACACTTAGCCAAACACATTTCTGGTTGCTGGATAGTTAGATACCCATTAAGCACAAATATTTGGTACCATTAAGTAGCCAAGAGTCTAGGCTATCTAGTAAATACACTGCCATATTTCTGCTTCCAATCTATATACCAGCTCCCAGATTTGTATGTATCATTTTATCCTGAAAAATTACCCATAGCCAAACAAATTTCTGGTAAGCTTTGGGCTGATTTTATTTCTCAGTATTTCAACTGACCCTCATTTGTTCTACATATCTTGAATGAATGACAGGTTCAGACCTATCAGTGGTGCTTGTCAATCAAGTCCAAACTGGAAAGTCATATAGTTTCTAGTGGTCAAACCAAGATATGCACTAGTTTCTAGCAGGGCTCATATGACCTCAGACAGGAAAATCACAAAAAAACAAAAAAATTATGTGATTGTTTGTTAGTTAGTGAGATAGATAGATAGTCATTGTATCTATTTAATAATGCTAAATTAATAACAAAAGTGTGTATTTAAAAAATTCATGAATTTGGTTCTTTGTTCAGAATGACAATGCAAGAACGTTTTTTGCTGTTATAAATTTCCATGTAATTCACTATATTTGTTGAAGCTGCATTAACAGCTCACTAACTACAAGCAATAAAATTCTCATTAGTATCAGCGCCAAGCCCTCTGTGGACATAAATGATACGAGATCCATGAAGTCAGCTCCCAGATTCCAGTTCCCAATCAGCTACCAGTCAGTTCCCAGTAAAGTGAACTCAGCTACCAGTGTTAGTTCCCAGTCAGCTACAAGCCAGCTACCAGTAACGTGAAGTTAGTTCCCAGTTCTAGTTCCCAGTCAGCTACCAGTCAGTTCCCAGTAAAGTGAACTCAGCTTCCAGTTCTTGTTTCCAGTCAGCTACAAGCCAGCTACCAGTAACGTGAAGTCAGTTCCCAGTTCTAGTTCCCAGTCAGCTACCAGTCAGTTCCCAGTAAAGTGAACTCAGCTCCCAGTACTAGTTCCCGTTCAGTTGCTAGAAAACGATCTGGGCAAATGTTTGGTTATCGGAAAGCCGTACATGCCCTTATGTTCATAGCAATGAATAGCTGATGGAATAGCAGGTACCAATATTTATCATAAAAAATTACACTAAGCCAAACAGATTTCTGGTAGCTGGATAGTTAGCTACCGATTAAGCACAAATATTTGGTACTATTAAGAAGCCAAGAGTCGAGGCTATCTAGTAAATACACCACCATATTTCTGCTACCAATCTATATACCCAGCTCCCAGATTGTTATGTGTCATTTTATCAGCAAAAATTACACTTAGCCGAACAAATTTCTGGTAGCTAGATAGTTAGCTATCAAGTTTGCACAAATATTTGGTACCATTAAGTAGCCAAGAGTTTAGGCTATCTAGTAAATACACTTCCATATTTCTGCTACCTATGTGACATTTTCTTAAAACATTTAACTTTGCTCAGAAAATGTCTGGTAGCTGGATGGTTAGTTGTCCAGTAAGCACCAATATTTGGTACCATTACGTAGGCAAGAGTTTCGGCTATCTAGTAAATACAATACCATGTTTGTGCTACTAATCTATATACCCAGCTTCCAGATTTGTATGTGTCATTTTAACATAGAAAAACAAACTGAGCCAAACTAATTTCTGGTAGCTGGATAGTAAGCTATCCATTAAGCACCAATGTTTGGTACCATTAAATAGCCAAGGGACAAGGCTATCTAATAAATACACTACCCAATCTCTGCTACCATTCTACATACCCAGCTCCCAGATTTTTATGTATCATTTTATCATAAAAAATTACACTTAGCTAACTATCCAGCTACCACAAATTTGTTTGGCTATCGAGTAAGCACCAATAGTTGTACCATTAAGTATATACCAGCTGGGAATGATCCAGCTGGGAGACAGGTCTCAGAGTTAACTCCAGCTGGGAAGATTCCAGCCAGCTGGTGCTTTGATGAATAACAGATAAAAGTGAATAACAGGTCGTGGTGTGCTCCTTAGAAAACGACACATTAAAATCTGGGAACTGGGTATTTAGAATGGTAGCAGAAATTTAGTGGTGTATTTATTAGATAGCCTTAACCATTTGCTATTTAATAGTACCAAATATTGGTGCTTACTAGATAGCTAACTATCCAGCTACCAGAAATTTGTTGAGCAAGGTTAAATATTTTGGAGAAAACGACAATTTAAAATTTGGGGGCTGGGTGTTTAGAATGGTAGTAGAAATTTGGTAGTGTATTTATTAGATAGCCGTAACCATTGGCTATTTAATGGTACCAAATATTGGTGCTTACTGGATAGCTAACTTCTCAGCTACCAGATATTTGTTGAGCAAGGTTAAATTTTTTGAAGAAAACGACAACTTCAAAGTTGGGAGCTGGGTGTTTAGAATGGTAGCAGAAATTTGGTAGTGTATTTATTAGATAGCCGTAACCATTGGCTATTTAATGGTACCAAATATTAGTGCTTACTGGATAGTTAACTACTCAGCTACCAGATATTTGTTTAGCAAGGTAAAATTTTTTGAAGAAAACGACAACTTCAAAGTTGGGAGCTGGGTGTTTAGAATGGTAGCAGAAATTGGGTAGTGTATTTATTAGATAGCCGTAACCATTGGCTATTTAATGGTACCAAATATTGGTGCTTACTGGATAGCTAACTACTCAGCTACCAGAAATTTGTTTAGCAAGGTTAAATTTCTTTGAGAAAACAGGAGCACACCACCAAAAAATTTTACAAAGGGTGGCTAGCAGGCTGATATTCAGTTTCTATATGTTTCATAGACAATAGAATTGGAAAGTGGTCAGTCTAGGAGACTCTCATCTGTTATTAATTTTTTCTGACTAACCAGCTACTGCATAAGCACTAGTGCCAGCCAGCCCATTGATGATTATTTTCTAAGCCAGCCAGCCAATTAAATTCACCCAGCTAGCAACCGTCTTAGCCAGCCAGCCAATTCAATTTACCCAGCTAGCAACTTAGCCAGCTGACATTTCTTAGCATTTCTTCCCAGCCAGCTGAGTTCCAACTAAGCCTACCACCCAGCTGTAAATTTTGCCCTAACTTTTCCAGCTGGTATTGTTATGTTAGGCCAGAGAGGCCTAATAATAGCAAAAATGTAGGCAGGATGATGCAGGATAATGATTGTCTGTATATTTTGTCCTGATTTCTACTGAAGTCTGTTTTATGACTGAAAGTGGTAAAATATATAGATCTAGAAATTATTTTGTAAAAACACTGCATTTTTTCCTTATAGCAAGCATCGCCACTACAGCTGGGAGACTGCCAGCTAGCTGGAGGTCACTAGCTGGAGCCTCAATAAGTTGAAAAATAGCAAGCATCGCCACTGTAGCTGGGAGACTGCAAGCTAGCTAGAGGTTACCAGCTGCCTCCTCAATAAGTTGAAAAATAACAAGCATCGCCACAGCAGCTGGGAGACTGCCAGCTAGCTAGAGGTCACTAGCTGGAGACTCAATAATTTGAGAATTTGCCAGCTAGGATGGATCCAGCTCAAGTCCTTGTCAGCTGGCTTATATACCAGCTGGGAATGATCCAGCTGGGAGACAGGTCTCAGAGTTACCTCCAGCTGGGAAGATTCCAGCCAGCTGGTGCTTTGATGAATAACAGATAAAAGTGAATAACAGGTCGTGGTGTGCTCCTAAGAAAACGACACATTAAAATCTGGGAACTGGGTATTTAGAATGGTAGCAGAAATTTAGTGGTGTATTTATTAGATAGCCTTAACCATTTGCTATTTAATAGTACCAAATATTGGTGCTTACTAGATAGCTAACTATCCAGCTACCAGAAATTTGTTAAGCAAGGTTAAATTTTTTGAAGAAAACGACAACTTCAAAGTTTGGAGCTGGGTGTTTAGAATGGTAGCAGAAATTTGGTAGTGTATTTATTAGATAGCCGTAACCATTGTCTATTTAATGGTACCAAATATTGGTGCTTACTGGATAGCTAACTACTCAGCTAGCATAAATTTGTTGGGCAAGGTTAAATTTCTTTGAGAAAACAGGAGCACACCACCAGCAAATTTTACAAAGGGTGGCTAGCAGGCTGATATTCAGTTTCTATATGTTTCATAGACAATAGAATTGAAAAGTGATCAGTCTAGGAAACTCATCTGTTATTAATTTTTTCTGACTAACCAGCTACTGCATAAGCACTGGTGCCAGCCAGCCCATTGATGATTATTTTCTAAGCCAGCCAGCCAATTAAATTCACCCAGCTAGCAACCGTCTTAGCCAGCCAGCCAATTCAATTTACCCAGCTAGCAACTTAGCCAGCTGACATTTCTTAGCATTTCTTCCCAGCCAGCTGAGTTCCAACTAAGCCTACCACCCAGCTGTAAATTTTGCCCTAACTTTTCCAGCTGGTATTGTTATGTTAGGCCAGAGAGGCCTAATAATAGCAAAAATGTAGGCAGGATGATGCAGGATAATGATTGTCTGTATATTTTGTCCTGGTTTCTACTGAAGTCTGTTTTATGACTGAAAGTGGTAAAATATATAGATCTAGAAATTATTTTGTAAAAACACTGCATTTTTTCCTTATGTATCTCTACATTTGAATGTCAATAAATGCTGGATAATAAAGCCAGATAAGAGGGAGTATATAAAAGTACAGCTGTATCACAAGAATTTCCAGTGCAGCTGGGAGACTGCAAGCTAGCAGGAGGTCACTAGCTGGAGCCTCAACAAGTTGAAAAATAGCAAGCATCGCCACTACAGCTGGGAGACTGCCAGCTAGCTAGAGGTCACTAGCTGGAGCCTCAATAAGTTGAAAAATAGCAAGCATCGCCACTGCAGCTGGGAGACTGCAAGCTAGCTAGAGGTTACCAGCTGCCTCCTCAATAAGTTGAAAAATAACAAGTATTGCCACTGCAGCTGGGAGACTGCCAGCTAGCTAGAGGTCACTAGCTGGAGCCTCAATAATTTGAGAATTTGCCAACTAGGATGGATCCAGCTCTATTCCTTGTCAGCTGGCTTATATACCAGCTGGGAATGATCCAGCTGGGAGACAGGTCTCAGAGTTACCTCCAGCTGGGAAGATTCCAGCCAGCTGGTGCTTTGATGAATAACAGATAAAAGTGAATAACAGGTCATGGTGTGCTTTTAAGAAAATGACACATTAAAATCTGGGAACTGGGTATTTAGAATGGTAGCAGAAATTTTGTGGTGTATTTATTAGATAGCCTTAACCATTGGCTATTTAATAGTACCAAATATTGGTGCTTACTAGATAGCTAACTATCCAGCTACCAGAAATTTGTTAAGCAAGGTTAAATTATTTGAAGAAAACGACAACTTCAAAGTTGGGAGCTGGGTGTTTAGAATGGTAGCAGAAATTTGGTAGTGTATTTATTAGATAGCCGTAACCATTGGCTATTTAATGGTACCAAATATTGGTGCTTACTGGATAGCTACTACTCAGCTACCAGATATTTGTTGAGCAAGGTTAAATTTTTTGGAGAAAACGACAACTTCAAAGTTGGGAGCTGGGTGTTTAGAATGGTAGCAGAAATTTGGCAGTGTATTTATTAGATAGCCGTAACCATTGGCTATTTAATGGTACCAAATATTGGTGCTTACTGGATAGTTAATTACTCAGCTACCAGATATTTGTTGAGGAAGGTAAAATTATTTGAAGAAAACGACAACTTTAAAGTTGGGAGCTGGGTGTTTAGAATGGTAGCAGAAATTTGGTAGTGTATTTATTAGATAGCCGTAACCATTGGCTATTTAATGGTTCCAAATATTGGTGCTTACTGGATAGCTAACTACTCAGCTAGCATAAATTTGTTGAGCAAGGTTAATTTTCTTTGAGAAAACAGGAGCACACCACCAGCAAATTTTACAAAGGGTGGCTAGCAGGCTGATATTCAGTTTCTATATGTTTCATAGACAATAGAATTGAAAAGTGATCAGTCTAGGAAACTCATCTGTTATTAATTTTTTCTGACTAACCAGCTACTGCATAAGCACTGGTGCCAGCCAGCCCATTGATGATTATTTTCTAAGCCAGCCAGCCAATTAAATTCACCCAGCTAGCAACCGTCTTAGCCAGCCAGCCAATTCAATTTACCCAGCTAGCAACTTAGCCAGCTGACATTTCTTAGCATTTCTTCCCAGCCAGCTGAGTTCCAACTAAGCCTACCACCCAGCTGTAAATTTTGCCCTAACTTTTCCAGCTGGTATTGTTATGTTAGGCCAGAGAGGCCTAATAATAGCAAAAATGTAGGCAGGATGATGCAGGATAATGATTGTCTGTATATTTTGTCCTGGTTTCTACTGAAGTCTGTTTTATGACTGAAAGTGGTAAAATATATAGATCTAGAAATTATTTTGTAAAAACACTGCATTTTTTCCTTATGTATCTCTACATTTGAATGTCAATAAATGCTGGATAATAAAGCCAGATAAGAGGGAGTATATAAAAGTACAGCTGTATCACAAGAATTTCCAGTGCAGCTGGGAGACTGCAAGCTAGCAGGAGGTCACTAGCTGGAGCCTCAACAAGTTGAAAAATAGCAAGCATCGCCACTACAGCTGGGAGACTGCCAGCTAGCTAGAGGTCACTAGCTGGAGCCTCAATAAGTTGAAAAATAGCAAGCATCGCCACTGCAGCTGGGAGACTGCAAGCTAGCTAGAGGTTACCAGCTGCCTCCTCAATAAGTTGAAAAATAACAAGCATTGCCACTGCAGCTGGGAGACTGCCAGCTAGCTAGTCATTAGCTGGAGCCTCAATAATTTGAGAATTTGCCAACTAGGATGGATCCAGCTCTATTCCTTGTCAGCTGGCTTATATACCAGCTGGGAATGATCCAGCTGGGAGACAGGTCTCAGAGTTACCTCCAGCTGGGAAGATTCCAGCCAGCTGGTGCTTTGAGGAATAACAGATAAAAGTGAATAACAGGTTGTGGTGTGCTACCAGCTACTGCATAAGCACTGGTGCCAGCCAGCCCATTGATGATTATTTTCTATGCCAGCCAGCCAATTAAATTCACCCAGCTAGCAACCGTCTTAGCCAGCCAGCCATTCAATTTACCCAGCTAGCAACTTTCTTAGCCAGCTGACATTTCTTAGCATTTCTTCCCAGCCAGCTGAGTTCCAACTAAGCCTACTACCCAGCTGTAAATTTTCACCTAACTTTCCCTGCTGGTATTGTTATGTTAGGCCAGAGAGGCCTAATAATAGCAAAAATGTAGGCAGGATGATGCAGGATAATGATTGTCTGTATATTTTGTCCTGATTTCTATGACTGAAAGTGGTAAAATATGTAGATCTAGAAATTATTTTGTAAAGACACTGCTTGTTTCCTGATGTATCTCTACTTTTGAATGTCAATAAATGCTAGATAATAAAGATTCCAGTTCCCAATCAGCTACTAGTCAGTTCCCATTAAAGTGAACTCAGCTTCCAGTTCTAGTTCCTAGTCAGCTACAAGCCAGCTGCCAGTAACATGAAGTCAGTTCCCAGTTCCAGTGTTCTAGTTCCCATTTAGTTGCCAGAAAACGATCTGGGCAAATGTTTGGTTATCGGAAAGCCGTACATGCCCTTATGTTCGTAGCAATGAATAGCTGATGGAATAGCAGGTACCAATATTTATCATAACATATTACACTAAGCCAAACAGATTTCTGGCAGCTGAATAGTTACCCATTAAGCACAAATATTTGGTACCATTAGGTAGCCAAGAGTCGAGGCTATCTAGTAAATGCACCACCATATTTCTGCTACCAATCTATATACCCGGCTCCCAGATTGTTATGTGTTATCTCAGCAAACATTACACTTAGCCAAACTAATGTCTGGTAGTTAGCTATCCAGTAAGCACAAATATTTGGTACCATTAAGTAGCCAAGAGTCTAGGTTATCTAATCAATACATTATCAAATTTCTGCTACTATTCTAAATACCCAGCTCCAAGATTTTTATGTGACATTTTACCTAAAAAATTTAACTTTGCTTTAATTATAGGGGGAGCCACAAGTACACTTGAATTGCTTAGTCCATGAAAACTTAAATATACATAAACAATTTGATCTAAAATCTGCATCTGTTTAGATTTCAATATAAAATACAGTTTAATTTATTTTAGTCCTGCATTTAATATCATTATTTTCTTGCATTTAATACCATTATTTTCTTGCACAGAAAGACTCAAAGTTAATAGGAATTCTCTTTCATTTCAAACCAGTAACTAAGCTACTGTTTTTATATAAATGCTACTGGCAGCATGTAATTCATCAAACTGCCTCACAAAGAGAGTTGTGAGTCAGATGACATTGCATTGGAACTTACTTGCATATCCACCAAGGAGTTTTTAACCCTCAGCGAATGAAGTCTGAAGAGGGTTTTTGTTATCACTGGAAATGAAGGATGGGTAGGTGTACCACATGCACATGTTGCTCTGAATAAACAAGATACTTTTGACTTGTTTTCACCCTTAAAGCATCTGGGACATGTTAATATAACATAGAAATTATGAGGAATACAGCATATTCAATAACTGAAAAGCGCAACTTACATACTTGCATTAAAAATATCTCATTTCTGTGGGTTGGCACCCACTTGTGTTTGTTAAGAAAGCAGATCTATGTTTATGTCAATTGCCCAACAGATAAAATATGAATTTATCATTGCAAAATGCATAATAACAGATAAAATATGAATTTATCATTGCATAATGCATAATAATTGTGAAAACTCCCTAGTGCTGGATGTGCAAGAAAGTTTCAATACAATGTCATCTGACTCATGACTCTCGTCTCGAGGCAGTTTGTCGACCTACACGCTGCAAGTAGTATTTACATAATCACAGTAGCTTAGTTACTGGTTTGAAATGAAAGAAAGGTGAGATTCATTCAAGTGTACTTGTGGCTCCCCCTATAATTAAAGCAATTGCTAGAAAATCAAAAGCGAAAAGTTTACATAAATTGCAATTGCATTCAGTTAGTAACGATATACAAGGCAGAGTAGAGAAATATTTCTGCAGAATAAATGACTATTTTTGAATGCAAATATAGTGTCAATAAATATTACCCATATAGTTAATGTACAAAAAACCTATTTTCTTATAGGGGGAGCCACAAATTCACTTGAATTGCTCAGTCCATGAAAACATAAATGCACATAAACAATCTGATCTAAAATCTGCAGCGGTTTAGAATTCAATACAAAATACAGTTTGATATATTTTAGTCCTGCATTTAATACCATTATTTTCTTGCATTTAATACCATTATTTTCTTGCACAGAAAGACTCAAAGTTAATAGGAATTCTCTTTCATTTCAAACCAGTAACTAAGCTACTGTTTTTATATAAATGCTACTGGCAGCATGTAATTCATCAAACTGCCTCACAAAGAGAGTTTTGAGTCAGATGACATTGCATTGGAACTTACTTGCATATCCACCAAGGAGTTTTAACCCTCAGCGAACGAAGTCTGAAGAGGGTTTTTTGTTATCACTGGAAATGAAGGATGGGTAGGTGTACCACATGCACATGTTGCTCTGAATAAACAAGATACTTTTGACTTGTTTTCACCTTTAAAGCATCTGGGACATGTTAATATAACATAGAAATTATGAGGAATACAGCATATTCAATAACTGAAAAGCGCAACTAACATACTTGCATTAAAAATATCTCATTTCTGTGGGTTGGCACCCACTTGTGTTTGTTAAGAAAGCAGATCTATGTTTATGTCAATTGCCCAACAGATAAAATATGAATTTATCATTGCATAATGCATAATAATTGTGAAAACTCCCTAGTGCTGGATGTGCAAGAAAGTTTCAATACAATGTCATCTGACTCATGACTCTCGTCTCGAGGCAGTTTGTCGACCTACACGCTGCAAGTAGTATTTACATAATCACAGTAGCTTAGTTACTGGTTTGAAATGAAAGAAAGGTGAGATTCATTCAAGTGTACTTGTGGCTCCCCCTATAATTAAAGCAATTGCTAGAAATCAAAAGCGAAAAGTTTACATAAATTGCAATTACATTCAGTTTGTAACGATATACAAGGCAGAGTAGAGAAATATTTCTGCAGAATAAATGACTATTTTTGAATGCAAATGTAGTGTCAATAAATATTACCCATATAGTTAATGTACAAAAAACCTATTTTCTTATAGGGGGAGCCACAAATTCACTTGAATTGCTCAGTCCATGAAAACATAAATGCACATAAACAATCTGATCTAAAATCTGCAGCGGTTTAGAATTCAATGCAAAATACAGTTTGATATATTTTAGTTCTGCATTTAATACCATTATTTTCTTGCATTTAATACCATTATTTTCTTGCACAGAAAGACTCAAAGTTAATAGGAATTCTCGCCCTTCTTTCATTTCAAACCAGTAACTAAGCTACTGTTTTTATATAAATGCTACTGGCAGCATGAAGTTCATCACACTGCCTCACAACGAGAGTCGTGAGTCAGATGACGTTGCCTTGGAACTTACTTGCATATCCACCAAGGAGTTTTTAACCCTCAGCCAACAAAGTTTGAAGAGGGTTATTGTTATCACTGGAAATGAAGGGTGGGTAGGTGTAACACCTGCACATGTTGCTCTGAATAAACGGGCTACTTATTGTTTAAGGTCTTTTGACTTGTTTTCACCATCTGAGACATGTAAATATAGCATAGAATTCGTGAGGAATACAGCATTTTCAATAACTGAAAAGCACAACTTACATACTTGCATTAAAAATATCTCATTTCTGTGGGTTGGCACCCACTTGTGTTTCTTAAGAAAGCAGATCTATGTTTATGTCAATTGCCCAACAGATAAAATATGAATTTATCATTGCATAATGCATAATAATTGTGAAAACTCCCTTGTGCTGGATGTGCAAGAAAGTTTCAATACAATGTCATCTGACTCATGACTCTCGTCTCGAGGCAGTTTGTCGACCTACACGCTGCAAGTAGCATTTACATTATCACAGTAGCTTAGTTACTGGTTTGAACTGAACGAAGGGTGAAAGTTCCTAATTAATTTTGGGTCTTTCCATGCAAGAAAATAATGTTCTTAAATGGGACTAGATATTCAAACTGCATTTTGTATTGAACTCTAAACCAATGCAGATTTTACATCAGATTGTTTGATGTGCATTTAATATTTCATTGACTAAACAATTCAAGTCATTCAAGTGTACTTGTGGCTCCTCCTATAATTAAAGCAGATGCTGCATAACTTTTGCTGCATTATTTTAGAAAATATGTTTTTTGTACATTAACTATAGGTAATTTGGGTAATAATAATTTATTCTGCAGTATGCAATTAAGTATTGCATCTGAAAAATTTCTCTACTCTGCCAGTTCCACCATTGTTCACTCTGTGTTTAAGCAAGACCCACATGCTCAGTAAAATAGCAGGGGTATATCTAGGTCAATTAGATATACAGTCTAGGTCAATTAGTAGGGTATCATGCTGTGCTCCCATTGTTTTTTTTGCAAGAGAAAGGTAGGCGATTCAGGTAAAAAAGGGAATTAGTTTCACAATTTTATTGTGTTGAGAAATCTTAACTTAACAAAATTAGGCCCTATCCAACATGGTCAAGGATAATAAAATAAGGTGATTTTGTTTGAATTGTTTGATTGAAAGTGCTTCAACACAGAAGCAGTCTCAGAAAACTTAATAATAGTGTAATGGATCATCATCAAAGATATTAGACCGATCTATCAGTCCCAAAATTATATCTTTTTTCTTTTTAAATAGGCCTATCATGAATTAGGCCAAGCAATTTAGACCAAGGGTCCAAAGCCTTAATTAAATAATAATTTTTCAGGTTAATAAATTACATTGTGATTAATTTAGGCCTATTCTTACCTTAAACCTAATTATTAAGTCTAAAACAAAAAGAAAATATCTCAAAACTAAGTCATAATTCAAATTGCAGAATTTACCTATGGTACAAAGCTACAGATGGTAAATTAAAAAGAAGCACAAATAAGGAGAGATAGCAGCAGAATCATAAGTAGTGTAGGCCCATATAATTTAACGAGTGATAAAGGGAGGATTGAGATGTTACTGCTTTGACAGCCAAAAGGCAAATAATTGTTAATGACGTCATCAATTTTTTTAAGACAGTGGCGCTGCCCATCTGTTCCAAACCCCCCCCCCCCCCGACATGCACTAAAGCTGATATTTATCATAAAAAATCTAACATAGCCAAACTAATTTCTGTTAGCTGGATAGTTAGCTATCCAGTAGACACAAATATTTGGTACAATTACATGGCCATGAGCTTAGACTATCTAGTAAATACACTGCCACATTTCTCATACCATTCTATATACCCAGCTCCTAGATTTGTATATATCATTTTATAATAAAAAATTACACTTAGCCAAACACATTTCTGGTAGCTGGATAGTTAGATACCCATTAAGCACAAATATTTGGTACCATTAAGTAGCCAAGAGTCTAGGCTATCTAGTAAATACACTGCCATATTTCTGCTTCCAATCTATATACCAGCTCCCAGATTTGTATGTATCATTTTATCCTGAAAAATTACACTTAGCCAAGCAAATTTCTGGTAAGCTTTGGGCTGATTTTATTTCTCAGTATTTCAACTGACCCTCATTTGTTCTACATATCTTGAATGAATGACAGGTTCAGACCTATCAGTGGTGCTTGTCAATCAAGTCCAAACTGGAAAGTCATATAGTTTCTAGTGGTCAAACCAAGATATGCACTAGTTTCTAGCAGGGCTCATATGACCTCAGACAGGAAAATCACAAAAAAACAAAAAATAATGTGATTGTTTGTTAGTTAGTGAGATAGATAGATAGTCATTGTATCTATTTAATAATGCTAAATTAATAACAAAAGTATGTATTTAAAAAATTCATGAATTTGGTTCTTTGTTCAGAATGACAATGCAAGAACGTTTTTTGCTGTTATAAATTTCCATGTAATTTACTATATTTGTTGAAGCTGCATTAACAGCTCACTAACTACAAGCAATAAACTTCTCATTAGTATCAGCGCCAAGCCCTCTGTGGACATAAATGATACGAGATCCATGAAGTTAGCTCCCAGATTCCAGTTCCCAATCAGCTACCAGTCAGTTCCCAGTAAAGTGAACTCAGCTACCAGTTTTAGTTCCCAGTCAGCTACAAGCCAGCTACCAGTAACGTGAAGTCAGTTCCCAGTTCTAGTTCCCAGTCAGCTACCAGTCAGTTCCCAGTAAAGTGAACTCAGCTTCCAGTTCTTGTTTCCAGTCAGCTACAAGCCAGCTACCAGTAACGTGAAGTCAGTTCCCAGTTCTAGTTCCCAGTCAGCTACCAGTCAGTTCCCAGTAAAGTGAACTCAGCTCCCAGTACTAGTTCCCGTTCAGTTGCTAGAAAACGATCTGGGCAAATGTTTGGTTATCGGAAAGCCATACATGCCCTTATGTTCATAGCAATGAATAGCTGATGGAATAGCAGGTACCAATATTTATCATAAAAAATTACACTAAGCCAAACAGATTTCTGGTAGCTGGATAGTTAGCTACCGATTAAGCACAAATATTTGGTACTATTAAGAAGCCAAGAGTCGAGGCTATCTAGTAAATACACCACCATATTTCTGCTACCAATCTATATACCCAGCTCCCAGATTGTTATGTGTCATTTTATCAGCAAAAATTACACTTAGCCGAACAAATTTCTGGTAGCTAGATAGTTAGCTATCAAGTTTGCACAAATATTTGGTACCATTAAGTAGCCAAGAGTTTAGGCTATCTAGTAAATACACTTCCATATTTCTGCTACCTATGTGACATTTTCTTAAAACATTTAACTTTGCTCAGAAAATGTCTGGTAGCTGGATGGTTAGTTGTCCAGTAAGCACCAATATTTGGTACCATTACTTAGGCAAGAGTTTCGGCTATCTAGTAAATACAATACCATAGAAAAACAAACTGAGCCAAACTAATTTCTGGTAGCTGGATAGTAAGCTATCCATTAAGCACCAATGTTTGGTACCATTAAATAGCCAAGGGACAAGGCTATCTAATAAATACACTACCCAATCTCTGCTACCATTCTACATACCCAGCTCCAAGATTTTTATGTATCATTTTTATGTATCATTTTATCATAAAAAATTACACTTAGCTAACTATCCAGCTACCACAAATTTGTTTGGCTATCGAGTAAGCACCAATAGTTGTACCATTAAGTATATACCAGCTGGGAATGATCCAGCTGGGAGACAGGTCTCAGAGTTACCTCCAGCTGGGAAGATTCCAGCCAGCTGGTGCTTTGATGAATAACAGATAAAAGTGAATAACAGGTCGTGGTGTGCTCCTAAGAAAACGACACATTAAAATCTGGGAACTGGGTATTTAGAATGGTAGCAGAAATTTCGTAGTGTATTTATTAGATAGCCTTAACCATTTGCTATTTAATAGTACCAAATATTGGTGCTTACTAGATAGCTAACTATCCAGCTACCATAAATTTGTTGAGCAAGGTTAAATTTTTTGAAGAAAACGACAACTTCAAGTTGGGAGCTGGGTGTTTAGAATGGTAGCAGAAATTTGGTAGTGTATTTATTAGATAGCCGTAACCATTGGCTATTTAATGGTACCAAATATTGGTGCTTACTGGATAGCTAACTACTCAGCTACCAGATATTTGTTGAGCAAGGTTAAATTTTTTGGAGAAAACGACAACTTCAAAGTTGGGAGCTGGGTGTTTAGAATGGTAGCAGAAATTTGGTAGTGTATTTATTAGATAGCCGTAACCATTGGCTATTTAATGGTACCAAATATTGGTGCTTACTGAATAGCTCACTACTCAGCTACCAGATATTCGTTGAGCAAGGTTAAATTTTTTGAAGAAAACGACAACTTCAAAGTTGGGAGCTGGGTGTTTAGAATGGTAGCAGAAATTTGGTAGTGTATTTATTAGATAGCCGTAACCATTGGCTATTAATGGTACCAAATATTGGTGCTTACTGGATAGCTGACTACTCAGCTAGCATAAATTTGTTGAGCAAGGTTAAATTTCTTTGAGAAAACAGGAGCACACCACCAGCAAATTTTACAAAGGGTGGCTAGCAGGCTGATATTCAGTTTCTATATGTTTCATAGACAATAGAATTGGACAGTGATCAGTCTAGGAGACTCTCATCTGTTATTAATTTTTTCTGACTAACCAGCTACTGCATAAGCACCAGTGCCAGCCAGCCCATTGATGATTATTTTCTAAGCCAGCCAGCCAATTAAATTCACCCAGCTAGCAACCGTCTTAGCCAGCCAGCCAATTCAATTTACCCAGCTAGCAACTTAACCTGCTGACATTTCTTAGCATTTCTTCCCAGCCAGCTGAGTTCCAACTAAGCCTACCACCCAGCTGTAAATTTTGCCCTAACTTTTCCAGCTGGTATTGTTATGTTAGGCCAGAGAGGCCTAATAATAGCAAAAAATGTAGGCAGGATGATGCAGGATAATGATTGTCTGTATATTTTGTCCTGATTTCTACTGAAGTCTGTTTTATGACTGAAAGTGGTAAAATATATAGATCTAGAAATTATTTTGTAAAAACACTGCATTTTTTCCTTATAGCAAGCATCACCACTACAGCTGGGAGACTGCCAGCTAGCTGGAGGTCACTAGCTGGAGCCTCAATAAGTTGAAAAATAGCAAGCATCGCCACTGCAGCTGGGAGACTGCCAGCTAGCTAGAGGTCACTAGCTGGAGCCTCAATAATTTGAGAATTTGCCAACTAGGATGGATCCAGCTCTATTCCTTGTCAGCTGGCTTATATACCAGCTGGGAATGATCCAGCTGGGAGACAGGTCTCAGAGTTACCTCCAGCTGGGAAGATTCCAGCCAGCTGGTGCTTTGATGAATAACAGATAAAAGTGAATAACAGGTCATGGTGTGCTTTTAAGAAAATGACACATTAAAATCTGGGAACTGGGTATTTAGAATGGTAGCAGAAATTTTGTGGTGTATTTATTAGATAGCCTTAACCATTGGCTATTTAATAGTACCAAATATTGGTGCTTACTAGATAGCTAACTATCCAGCTACCATAAATTTGTTGAGCAAGGTTAAATTTTTTGGAGAAAACGACAATTTAAAATTTGGAAGCTGGGTGTTTAGAATGGTAGCAGAAATTTGGTAGTGTATCTATTAGATAGCCGTAACCATTGGCTATTTATTGGTACCAAATATTGGTGCTTACTGGATAGCTAACTACTCAGCTACCAGATATTTGTTGAGCAAGGTTAAAATTTTTGGAGAAAACAACTTCAAAGTTGGGAGCTGGGTGTTTAGAATGGTAGCAGAAATTTGGTAGTGTATTTATTAGATAGCCGTAACCATTGG
The DNA here is from genome assembly GCA_932294295.1 of Alitta virens. Taxonomy (NCBI): domain Eukaryota; kingdom Metazoa; phylum Annelida; class Polychaeta; order Phyllodocida; family Nereididae; genus Alitta; species Alitta virens. The sequence continues at coordinate 17,403,160 of OW028585.1, read as the reverse complement.
CTATTAATGGTACCAAATATTGGTGCTTACTGGATAGCTAACTACTCAGCTAGCATAAATTTGTTGAGCAAGGTTAAATTTTTTGGAAAAAACGACAACTTCAAAGTTGGGAGCTGGGTGTTTAGAATGGTAGCAGAAATTTGGTAGTGTATTTATTAGATAGCCGTAACCATTGGCTATTTAATGGTACCAAATATTGGTGCTTACTGGATAGTTAACTACTCAGCTACCAGATATTTGTTGAGCAAGGTAAAATTATTTGAAGAAAACGACAACTTTAAAGTTGGGAGCTGGGTGTTTAGAATGGTAGCAGAAATTTGGTAGTGTATTTATTAGATAGCTGTAACCATTGGCTATTTAATGGTACCAAATATTGGTGCTAACTGGATAGCTAACTACGCAGCTAGCATAAATTTGTTGAGCAAGGTTAAATTTTTTGGAAAAAACGACAACTTCAAAGTTGGGAGCTGGGTGTTTAGAATGGTAGCAGAAATTTGGTAGTGTATTTATTAGATAGCCGTAACCATTGGCTATTTAATGGTACCAAATATTGGTGCTTACTGGATAGTTAACTACTCAGCTACCAGATATTTGTTGAGCAAGGTAAATTTTTTTAAAGAAAACGACAACTTCAAAGTTGGGAGCTGGGTGTTTAGAATGGTAGCAGAAATTTGGTAGTGTATTTATTAGATAGCCGTAACCATTGGCTATTTAATGGTACCAAATATTGGTGCTTACTGGATAGCTAACTACTCAGCTAGCATAAATTTGTTGAGCAAGGTTAAATTTCTTTGAGAAAACAGGAGCACACCACCAGCGAATTTTACAAAGGGTGGCTAGCAGGCTGATATTCAGTTTCTATATGTTTCATAGACAATAGAATTGAAAAGTGATCAGTCTAGGAAACTCATCTGTTATTAATTTTTTCTGACTAACCAGCTACTGCATAAGCACTGGTGCCAGCCAGCCCATTGATGATTATTTTCTAAGGCAGCCAGCCAATTAAATTCACCCAGCTAGCAACCGTCTTAGCCAGCCAGCCAATTCAATTTACCCAGCTAGCAACTTAGTCAGCTGACATTTCTTAGCATTTCTTCCCAGCCAGCTGAGTTCCAACTAAGCCTACCACCCAGCTGTAAATTTTGCCCTAACTTTTCCAGCTGGTATTGTTATGTTAGGCCAGAGAGGCCTAATAATAGCAAAAATGTAGGCAGGATGATGCAGGATAATGATTGTCTGTATATTTTGTCCTGGTTTCTACTGAAGTCTGTTTTATGACTGAAAGTGGTAAAATATATAGATCTAGAAATTATTTTGTAAAAACACTACATTTTTTCCTTATGTATCTCTACTTTTGAATGATAATAAAGCCAGATGAGAGGGAGTATATAAAAGTACAGCTGTATCACAAGAATTTCCAGTGCAGCTGGGAGACTGCAAGCTAGCAGGAGGTCACTAGCTGGAGCCTTAATAAGTTGAGAAATAGCAAGCATCGCCACTGCAGCTGGGAGACTGCAAGCTAGCTAGAGGTTACCAGCTGCCTCCTCAATAAGTTGAAAAATAACAAGCATCGCCACTGCAACTGGGAGACTGTCAGCTAGCTAGAGGTCACTAGCTGGAACCTCAATAATTTGAGAATTTGCCAGCTAGGATGGATCCAGCTCAAGTCCTTGTCAGCTGGCTTATATGCCAGCTGGAAATGATCCAGCTGGGAGACAGGTCTCAGAGTTACCTCCAGCTTGGAAGATTCCAGCCAGCTGGTGCTTTGATGAATAACAGATAAAAGTGAATAACAGGTCATGGTGTGCTTTTAAGAAAATGACACATTAAAATCTGGGAACTGGGTATTTAGAATGGTAGCAGAAATTTAGTGGTGTATTTATTAGATAGCCTTAACCATTGGCTATTTAATAGTACCAAATATTGGTGCTTACTAGATAGCTAACTATCCAGCTACCATAAATTTGTTGAGCAAGGTTAAATTTTTTGGAGAAAACGACAATTTAAAATTTGGAAGCTGGGTGTTTAGAATGGTAGCAGAAATTTGGTAGTGTATCTATTAGATAGCCGTAACCATTGGCTATTTATTGGTACCAAATATTGGTGCTTACTGGATAGCTAACTACTCAGCTACCAGATATTTGTTGAGCAAGGTTAAATTTTTTGGAGAAAACGACAACTTCAAAGTTGGGAGCTGGGTGTTTAGAATGGTAGCAGAAATTTGGTAGTGTATTTATAAGATAGCCGTAACCATTGGCTATTTAATGGTACCAAATATTGGTGCTTACTGGATAGTTAACTACTCAGCTACCAGATATTTGTTGAGCAAGGTAAAATTTTTTGATGAAAACGACAACTTCAAAGTTGGGAGCTGGGTGTTTAGAATGGTAGCAGAAATTTGGTAGTGTATTTATTAGATAGCCGTAACCATTGGCTATTTAATGGTACCAAATATTGGTGCTTACTGGATAGCTAACTACTCAACTAGCATAAATTTGTTGAGCAAGGTTAAATTTCTTTGAGAAAACAGGAGCACACCACCAGCAAATTTTACAAAGGGTGGCTAGCAGGCTGATATTCAGTTTCTATATGTTTCATAGACAATAGAATTGAAAAGTGATCAGTCTAGGAAACTCATCTGTTATTAATTTTTTCTGACTAACCAGCTACTGCATAAGCACTGGTGCCAGCCAGCCCATTGATGATTATTTTCTAAGCCAGCCAGCCAATTAAATTCACCCAGCTAGCAACCGTCTTAGCTAGCCAGCCAATTCAATTTACCCAGCTAGCAACTTAGTCAGCTGACATTTCTTAGCATTTCTTCCCAGCCAGCTGAGTTCCAACTAAGCCTACCACCCAGCTGTAAATTTTGCCCTAACTTTTCCAGCTGGTATTGTTATGTTAGGCCAGAGAGGCCTAATAATAGCAAAAATGTAGGCAGGACGATGCAGGATAATGATTGTCTGTATATTTTGTCCTGGTTTCTACTGAAGTCTGTTTTATGACTGAAAGTGGTAAAATATATAGATCTAGAAATTATTTTTTAAAAACACTGCATTTTTTCCTCTACTTTTGAATGATAATAAAGCCAGATGAGAGGGAGTATATAAAAGTACAGCTGTATCACAAGAATTTCCAGTGCAGCTGGGAGACTGCAAGCTAGCAGGAGGTCACTAGCTGGAGCCTTAATAAGTTGAAAAATAGCAAGCATCGCCACTGCAGCTGGGAGACTGCAAGCTAGCTAGAGGTTACCAGCTGCCTCCTCAATAAGTTGAAAAATAACAAGCATCGCCACTGCAACTGGGAGACTGCCAGCTAGCTAGAGGTCACTAGCTGGAGCCTCAATAATTTGAGAATTTGCCAGCTAGAATGGATCCAGCTCAAGTCCTTGTCAGCTGGCTTATATACCAGCTGGAAATGATCCAGCTGGGAGACAGGTCTCAGAGTTACCTCCAGCTTGGAAGATTCCAGCCAGCTGGTGCTTTGATGAATAACAGATAAAAGTGAATAACAGGTTGTGGTGTGCTACCAGCTACTGCATAAGCACTGGTGCCAGCCAGCCCATTGATGATTATTTTCTATGCCAGCCAGCCAATTAAATTCACCCAGCTAGCAACCGTCTTAGCCAGCCAGCCATTCAATTTACCCAGCTAGCAACTTTCTTAGCCAGCTGACATTTCTTAGCATTTCTTCCCAGCCAGATGAGTTCCAACTAAGCCTACTACCCAGCTGTAAATTTTCACCTAACTTTCCCTGCTGGTATTGTTATGTTAGGCCAGAGAGGCCTAATAATAGCAAAAATGTAGGCAGGATGATGCAGGATAATGATTGTCTGTATATTTTGTCCTGATTTCTATGACTGAAAGTGGTAAAATATATAGATCTAGAAATTATTTTGTAAAGACACTGCATGTTTCCTGATGTATCTCTACTTTTGAATGTCAATAAATGCTAGATAATAAAGATTCCAGTTCCCAATCAGCTACTAGTCAGTTCCCAGTAAAGTGAACTCAGCTTCCAGTTCTAGTTCCTAGTCAGCTACAAGCCAGCTGCCAGTAACATGAAGTCAGTTCCCAGTTCCAGTGTTCTAGTTCCCATTCAGTTGCCAGAAAACGATCTGGGCAAATGTTTGGTTATCGGGAAGCCGTACATGCCCTTATGCTCATAGCAATGGATAGCTGATGGAATAGCAGGTACCAAAATTTATCATAAAAAATTACACTAAGCCAAACAGATTTCTGGTAGCTGGATAGTTAGCTACCCATTAAGCACAAATATTTGGTACCATTAAGTAGCCAAGAGTCAAGGCTATCTAGTAAATACACCACCATATTTCTGCTACCAATCTATATACCCAGCTCCCAGAATGTTATGTGTCATTTTATCAGCAAAAATTACAGTTAGCCGAACAAATTTCTGGTAGCTAGATAGTTAGCTATCAAGTTAGCACAAATATTTGGTACCATTACGTAGGCAAGAGTTTCGGCTATCTAGTAAATACACTACCATGTTTGTGCTACCAATCTATATACCCAGCTTTCAGATTTGTATGTGTCGTTTTAACATAGAAAATCAAACTGAGCCAAACTAATTTCTGGTTGCTGGATAGTAAGCTATCCATTAAGCACCAATGTTTGGTACCATTAAGTAGCCAAAAGTCTAGGCTATCTAGTAAATACATTACACAATTTCTGCTACCAATCTATATACCCTGCTCCCAGATTTTTATGCTTTGCTCAAGAAATGTCTGGTAGCTGGATAGTTAGCTATCCAGTAAGTACCAATGTTTGGTACCATTAAATAGCCAAGGGACAAGGCTATCTAATAAATACACTACCCAATCTCTGCTACCATTTTACATACCAAGCTCCAAGATTTTTATGTATCATTTTATCCAAACAAATTACACTTAGCCAAACAAATTTGTGGTAGCTGGATAGTTTGCTGTCCAGTAAGCACCAATAGTTGTACCATGAAGTAGCCAGGAGTCTTGGCTATCTAGTAAATACACTGCCATATTTCTGCTACCAATCTATATACCTAGCTCCCTGATTTGTATGTATCATTTTATCCCAAATAATTACACTTAGCCAAACAAATTTCTGGTAGCTGGATAGTTTGCTGTCCAGTAAGCTCCAATAGTTGTACCATGAAGTAGCCAAGAGTCTTGGCTATCTAGTAAATACACTACCATATTTCTGCTACCAATCTATATACTCAGCTCCCAGATTTGTATGTATCATTTTATTCTAAAAAATTACACTTAGCCAAACAAATTTCTGTTAAGCTTTGGGATGATTTTATTTCTCAGTATTTCAATTCTTCATATCTGGATTCTAAAAGATTTTGAGACTGGAAAAATGAGAAGGTTTTCTTAAATTAATAATAGGTTCAGACCTATCAGTGGTGCTTGTCAATCTAGTCCGAACTGGAAAGTCATATAGTTCCTAGTGGTCAAACAAAGATATGCACTAGTTTCTAGCAGGGCTCGTATGACCTCAGACAGAAAAATCACAAAAAAATGATGTGGTAGTTTGTTAGTTAGTGAGATAGATAAATAGTCATGTAAGTATTCAATAATACTAAATTAATAACAAAAAAATATTTTTTTAAAATTCATGAATTTGGTTCTTTGTTCAGAATGACAATGCAAGAACATTTTTTGCTGTTATAAGTTTGCATGTAATGCACTATATTTGTTGAATCTGCATTAACCGCTCACTAACTACAAGCAATAAACTTCTCATTGGTACCAGCGCCGAGCCCTCTGTGGACATAAATGATACGAGATCCATGAAGTCACCTCCCAGATTCCAGTTCCCAATCAGCTACCAGTCAGTTCCCAGTAAATTGAACTCAGCTTCCAGTTCTAGTTCCCAGTCAGCTACAAGCCAGCTACCAGTAACGTGAAGTCAGTTCCCAGTTCTAGTTCCCAGTCAGCTACCAGTCAGTTCCCAGTAAAGTGAACTCAGCTCCCAGTTCTAGTTCCCATTCACCTGCCAGAAAAAGATCTGGGCAAATGTTTGGTTATCAGAAAGCCGTACATGCCCTTATGTTCGTAGCAATGAATAGCTGATGGAATAGCAGGTACCAATATTTATCATAACATATTACACTAAGCCAAACAGATTTCTGGCAGCTGAATAGTTACCCATTAAGCACAAATATTTGGTACCATTAGGTAGCCAAGAGTCGAGGCTATCTAGTAAATGCACCACCATATTTCTGCTACCAATCTATATACCCAGCTCCCAGATTGTTATGTGTTATCTCAGCAAACATTACACTTAGCCAAACTAATGTCTGGTAGTTAGCTATCCAGTAAGCACAAATATTTGGTACCATTAAGTAGCCAAGAGTCTAGGTTATCTAATCAATACATTATCAAATTTCTGCTACTATTCTAAATACCCAGCTCCAAGATTTTTATGTGACATTTTACCTAAAAAATTTAACTTTGCTTTAATTATAGGGGGAGCCACAAGTACACTTGAATTGCTTAGTCCATGAAAACTTAAATATACATAAACAATTTGATCTAAAATCTGCATCTTTTTAGATTTCAATATAAAATACAGTTTAATTTATTTTAGTCCTGCATTTAATATCATTATTTTCTTGCATTTAATACCATTATTTTCTTGCACAGAAAGACTCAAAGTTAATAGGAATTCTCTTTCATTTCAAACCAGTAAGTAAGCTACTGTTTTTATATAAATGCTACTGGCAGCATGTAAGACATCAAACTGCCTCACAAAGAGAGTTGTGAGTCAGATGACATTGCATTGGAACTTACTTGCATATCCACCAAGGAGTTTTTAACCCTCAGCGAACGAAGTCTGAAGAGGCATTTGTTATCACTGGAAATGAAGGATGGGTAGGTGTAACACATGCACATGTTGCTCTGAATAAACAAGATACTTTTGACTTGTTTTCACCCTTAAAGCATCTGGGACATGTTAATATAACATAGAAATTATGAGGAATACAGCATATTCAATAACTGAAAAGCGCAACTAACATACTTGCATTAAAAATATCTCATTTCTGTGGGTTGGCATCCACTTGTGTTTGTTAAGAAAGCAGATCTATGTTTATGTCAATTGCCCAACAGATAAAATATGAATTTATCATTGCATAATGCATAATAATTGTGAAAACTCCCTAGTGCTGGATATGCAAGAAAGTTTCAGTACAATGTCATCTGACTCATGACTCTCGTCTCGAGGCAGTTTGTCGACCTACACGCTGCAAGTAGTATTTACATAATCACAGTAGCTTAGTTACTGGTTTGAAATGAAAGAAAGGTGAGATTCATTCAAGTGTACTTGTGGCTTCCCCTATAATTAAAGCAATTGCTAGAAAATCAAAAGCGAAAAGTTTACATAAATTGCAATTGCATTCAGTTAGTAACGATATACAAGGCAGAGTAGAGAAATATTTCTGCAGAATAAATGACTATTTTTGAATGCAAATGTAGTGTCAATAAATATTACCCATATAGTTAATGTACAAAAAACTTATTTTCTTATAGGGGGAGCCACAAATTCACTTGAATTGCTCAGTCCATGAAAACATAAATGCACATAAACAATCTGATCTAAAATCTGCAGCGGTTTAGAATTCAATACAAAATACAGTTTGATATATTTTAGTCCTGCATTTAATACCATTATTTTCTTGCATTTAATACCATTATTTTCTTGCACAGAAAGACTCAAAGTTAATAGGAATTCTCGCCCTTCTTTCATTTCAAACCAGTAACTAAGCTACTGTTTTTATATAAATGCTACTGGCAGCATGTAGTTCATCACACTGCCTCACAATAAGAGTCGAGAGTCAGATGATGTTGCCTTGGAACTTAATTGCATATCCACCAAGGAGTTTTTAACCCTCAGCCAACAAAGTTTGAAGAGGGTTATTGTTATCACTGGAAATGAAGGGTGGGTAGGCGTAACACCTGCACATGTTGCTCTGAATAAACAGGCTACTTATTGTTTAAGGTCTTTTGACTTGTTTTCACCATCTGAGACATGTAAATATAGCATAGAATTCGTGAGGAATACAGCATTTTCAATAACTGAAAAGCACAACTTACATACTTGCATTAAAAATATCTCATTTCTGTGGGTTGGCACCCACTTGTGTTTGTTAAGAAAGCAGATCTATGTTTATGTCAATTGCCCAACAGATAAAATATGAATTTATCATTGCATAATGCATAATAATTGTGAAAACTCCCTTGTGCTGGATGTGCAAGAAAGTTTCAATACAATGTCATCTGACTCATGACTCTCGTCTCGAGGCAGTTTGTCGACCTACACGCTGCAAGTAGCATTTACATTATCACAGTAGCTTAGTTACTGGTTTGATCTGAACGAAGGGTGAAAGTTCCTAATTAATTTTGGGTCTTTCCATGCAAGAAAATAATGTTCTTAAATGGGACAAAGATATTAGACCGATCTATCAGTCCCAAAATTATATCTTTTTTCTTTTTAAATAGGCCTATCATGAATTAGGCCAAGCAATATAGACCAAGGGTCCAAAGCCTTAATTAAATAATAATTTTCAGGTTAATAAATTACATTGTGATTAATTTAGGCCTATTCTTACCTTAAACCTAATTATTAAGTCTAAAACAAAAAGAATATATCTCAAAACTAAGTCATAATTCAAATTGCAGAATTTACCTATGGTACAAAGCTACAGATGGTAAATTAAAAAGAAGCACAAATAAGGAGAGATAGCCGCAGAATCATAAGTAGTGTAGGCCCATATAATTTAACGAGTGATAAAGGGAGGATTGAGATGTTACTGCTTTGACAGCCAAAAGGCAAATAATTGTTAATGACGTCATCAATTTTTTTAAGACAGTGGCGCCGCCCATCTGTTCCAAACCCCCCCCCCCCCCCCGACATGCACTAAAGCTGATATTTATCATAAAAAATCTAACATAGCCAAACTAATTTCTGTTAGCTGGATAGTAAGCTATCCAGTAGACACAAATATTTGGTACAATTACATAGCCATGAGCTTAGGCTATCTAGTAAATACACTGCCACATTTCTCATACCATTCTATATACCAAGCTCCTAGATTTGTATATATCATTTTATAATAAAAAATTACACTTAGCCAAACAGATTTCTGGTAGCTGGATAGTTAGATACCCATTAAGCACAAATATTTGGTACCATTAAGTAGCCAAGAGTCTAGGCTATCTAGTAAATACACTGCCATATTTCTGCTTCCAATCTATATACCAGCTCCCAGATTTGTATGTATCATTTTATCCTGAAAAATTACACTTAGCCAAACAAATTTCTGGTAAGCTTTGGGCTGATTTTATTTCTCAGTATTTCAACTGACCCTCATTTGTTCTACATATCTTGAATGAATGACAGGTTCAGACCTATCAGTGGTGCTTGTCAATCAAGTCCAAACTTTAAAAGTCATATAGTTTCTAGTGGTCAAACCAAGATATGCACTAGTTTCTAGCAGGGCTCATATGACCTCAGACAGGAAAATCACAAAAAAACAAAAAAATGATGTGATTGTTTGTTAGTTAGTGAGATAGATAGATAGTCATTGTATCTATTTAATAATGCTAAATTAATAACAAAAGTATGTATTTAAAAAATTCATGAATTTGGTTCTTTGTTCAGAATGACAATGCAAGAACGTTTTTTGCTGTTATAAATTTCCATGTAATTCACTATATTTGTTGAAGCTGCATTAACAGCTCACTAACTACAAGCAATAAACTTCTCATTAGTATCAGCGCCAAGCCCTCTGTGGACATAAATGATACGAGATCCATGAAGTCAGCTCCCAGATTCCAGTTCCCAATCAGCTACCAGTCAGTTCCCAGTAAAGTGAACTCAGCTACCAGTTTTAGTTCCCAGTCAGCTACAAGCCAGCTACCAGTAACGTGAAGTCAGTTCCCAGTTCTAGTTCCCAGTCAGCTACCAGTCAGTTCCCAGTAAAGTGAACTCAGCTTCCAGTTCTTGTTTCCAGTCAGCTACAAGCCAGCTACCAGTAACGTGAAGTCAGTTCCCAGTTCTAGTTCCCAGTCAGCTACCAGTCAGTTCCCAGTAAAGTGAACTCAGCTCCCAGTACTAGTTCCCGTTCAGTTGCTAGAAAACGATCTGGGCAAATGTTTGGTTATCGGAAAGCCGTACATGCCCTTATGTTCATAGCAATGAATAGCTGATGGAATAGCAGGTACCAATATTTATCATAAAAAATTACACTAAGCCAAACAGATTTCTGGTAGCTGGATAGTAAGCTACCGATTAAGCACAAATATTTGGTACTATTAAGAAGCCAAGAGTCGAGGCTATCTAGTAAATACACCATCATATTTCTGCTACGTATGTGACATTTTCTTAAAACATTTAACTTTGCTCAGAAAATGTCTGGTAGCTGGATGGTTAGTTGTCCAGTAAGCACCAATATTTGGTATCATTACGTAGGCAAGAGTTTCGGCTATCTTGTAAATACAAAACCATGTTTGTGCTACTAATCTATATACCCAGCTTCCAGATTTGTATGTGTCATTTTAACATAGAAAAACAAACTGAGCCAAACTAATTTCTGGTAGCTGGATAGTAAGCTATCCATTAAGCACCATTGTTTGGTACCATTAAATAGCCAAGGGACAAGGCTATCTAATAAATACACTACCCAATCTCTGCTACCATTCTACATACCCAGATTTTTATGTATCATTTTATCATAAAAAATTACACTTAGCTAACTATCCAGCTACCACAAATTTGTTTGGCTATCGAGTAAGCACCAATAGTTGTACCATTAAGTATATACAAGCTGGGAATGATCCAGCTGGGAGACAGGTCTCAGAGTTACCTCCAGCTGGGAAGATTCCAGCCAGCTGGTGCTTTGATGAATAACAGATAAAAGTGAATAACAGGTCATGGTGTGCTCCTAAGAAAACGACACATTAAAATCTGGGAACTGGGTATTTAGAATGGTAGCAGAAATTTAGTGGTGTATTTATTAGATAGCCTTAACCATTTGCTATTTAATAGTACCAAATATTGGTGCTTACTAGATAGCTAACTATCCAGCTACCAGATATTTGTTGAGCAAGGTTAAATATTTTGGAGAAAACGACAATTTAAAATTTGGAGGCTGGGTGTTTAGAATGGTAGCAGAAATTTGGTAGTGTATCTATTAGATAGCCGTAACCATTGGCTATTTAATGGTACCAAATATTGGTGCTTACTGGATAGCTAACTACTCAGCTACCAGATATTTGTTGAGCAAGGTTAAATTTTTTGAAGAAAACGACAACTTCAAAGTTGGGAGCTGGGTGTTTAGAATGGTAGCAGAAATTTGGTAGTGTATTTATTAGATAGCCGTAACCATTGGCTATTTAATGGTACCAAATATTAGTGCTTACTGGATAGCTGACTACTCAGCTACCAGAAATTTGTTGAGCAAGGTTAAATTTTTTGGAGAAAACGACAATTTAAAATTTGGAAGCTGGGTGTTTAGAATGGTAGCAGAAATTTGGTAGTGTATCTATTAGATAGCCGTAACCATTGGCTATTTATTGGTACCAAATATTGGTGCTTACCGGATAGCTAACTACTCAGCTACCAGATATTTGTTGAGCAAGGTTAACTTTTTTGGAGAAAATGACAACTTCAAAGTTGGGAGCTGGGTGTTTAGAATGGTAGCAGAAATTTGGTAGTGTATTTATTAGATAGCTGTAACCATTGGCTATTTAATGGTACCAAATATTGGTGCTTACTGGATAGTTAACTACTCAGCTACCAGATATTTGTTGAGCAAGGTAAAATTTTTTGAAGAAAACGACAACTTCAAAGTTGGGAGCTGGGTGTTTAGAATGGTAGCAGAAATTTGGTAGTGTATTTATTAGATAGCCGTAACCATTGGCTATTTAATGGTACCAAATATTGGTGCTTACTGGATAGCTAACTACTCAGCTAGCATAAATTTGTTGAGCAAAGTTAAATTTCTTTGAGAAAACAGGAGCACACCACCAGCAAATTTTACAAAGGGTGGCTAGCAGGCTGATATTCAGTTTCTATATGTTTCATAGACAATAGAATTGAAAAGTGATCAGTCTAGGAAACTCATCTGTTATTAATTTTTTCTGACTAACCAGCTACTGCATAAGCACTGGTGCCAGCCAGCCCATTGATGATTATTTTCTAAGCCAGCCAGCCAATTAAATTCACCCAGCTAGCAACTGTCTTAGCCAGCCAGCCAATTCAATTTACCCAGCTAGCAACTTTCTTAGCCAGCTGACTTTTCTTAGCATTTCTTCCCAGCTAGCTGAGTTCCAACTAAGCCTACCACCCAGCTGTAAATTTTGCCCTAACTTTTCCAGCTGGTATTGTTATGTTAGGCCAGAGAGGCCTAATAATAGCAAAAATGTAGGCAGGATGATGCAGGATAATGATTGTCTGTATATTTTGTCCTGATTTCTACTGAAGTCTGTTTTATGACTGAAAGTGGTAAAATATATAGATCTAGAAATTATTTTGTAAAAACACTGCATTTTTTCCTTATGTTTCTCTACTTTTGAATGTCAATAAATGCTAGATAATAAAGCCAGATGAGAGTGAGTATATAAAAGTACAGCTGTATCACAAGAATTTCCAGTGCAGCTGGGAGACTGCAAGCTAGCAGGAGGTCACTAGCTGGAGCCTCAATAGGTTGAAAAATAGCAAGCATCGCCACTACAGCTGGGAGACTGCCAGCTAGCTGGAGGTCACTAGCTGGAGCCTCAATAAGTTGAAAAATAGCAAGCATCGCCACTGCAGCTGGGAGACTGCAAGCTAGCTAGAGGTTACCAGCTGCCTCCTCAATAAGTTGAAAAATAACAAGCATCGCCACTGCAGCTGGGAGACTGCCAGCTAGCTAGAGGTCACTAGCTGGAGCCTCAATAATTTGAGAATTTGCCAACTAGGATGGATCCAGCTCAATTCCTTGTCAGCTGGCTTATATACCAGCTGGGAATGATCCAGCTGGGAGACAGGTCTCAGAGTTACCTCCAGCTAGGAAGATTCAAGCCAGCTGGTGCTTTGATGAATAACAGATAGAAGTGAATAACAGGTCGTGGTGTGCTTTTAAGAAAACGACACATTAAAATCTGGGAACTGGGTATTTAGAATGGTAGGAGAAATTTTGTGGTGTATTTATTAGATAGCCGTAACCATTGGCTATTTAATGGTACCAAATATTGGTGTTTACTGGATAGCTAACTACTCAGCTACCAGAAATTTGTTGAGCAAGGTTAAATTTCTTTGAGAAAACAGGAGCACACCACCAGCAAGTTTTACAAAGGCTGGCTAGCAGGCTGATATTCAGTTTCTATATGTTTCATAGACAATAGAATTGAAAAGTGGTTAGTTTAGGAGACTCTCATCTGTTATTAATTTTTTCTGACTAACCAGCTACTGCATAAGCACTGGTGCCAGCCAGCCCATTGATGATTATTTTCTAAGCCAGCCAGCCAATTAAATTCACCCAGCTAGCAACCGTCTTAGCCAGCCAGCCAATTAAATTTACCCAGCTAGCAACTAAGCCAGCTGACATTTCTTAGCATTTCTTCCTAGCCAGCTGAGTTCCAACTAAGCCTACCACCCAGCTGTAAATTTTGCCCTAACTTTTCCAGCTGGTATTGTTCTGTTAGGCCAGAGAGGCCTAATAATAGCAAAAATGTAGGCTGGATGATGCAGGATAATGATTGTCTGTATATTTTGTCCTGATTTCTACTGAAGTCTGTTTTATGACTGAAAGTGTTAAAATATATAGATCTAGAAATTATTTTGTAAAAACACTGCATTTTTTCCTTATGTATCTCTACTTTTGAATGTCAATAAATGCTAGATAATAAAGCCAGATGAGAGGGAGTATATAAAAGAACAGCCGTATCACAAGAATTTCCAGTGCAGCTGGGAGACTGCAAGCTAGCAGGAGGTCACTAGCTGGAGCCTCAATAAGTTGAAAAATAGCTCAAATGATGTTTAGTAAGAAAAACTTTGCTGTGGTGCCTGTGTTTTACATTATGTTGCCAAATCTCAGAAAATGTTGTTATTAATACTCCTAATAGTATTGAGAATCATTATGTTGCAATATTTAATGTTTATGACAGGTGTCTAAAACAGCACTTAAAAGTAGTGAAATTGAACAGCATTGGAAAAATTAAAAATTGACTACATAGCAATTTAATTATTGATTGAAATTTACCCTCATCGCATAATGTGAGGTCGGCTTACAGTTGGGAATGCGTCGGTACAAACATAAGCCCTTTTATCATATATATTTATATGAACTTATAATTTAACAAAAAGCTGACTGACTGACTGACATCAATGTCACACAAAGAGTACTGAACTATTTATCATGCACACCGGCTGCTGATGCTGCTGGTGTTTGCCTCACCCTGCCCAGCCACTGCTAGTTGTGCAATGGATGTTGCTGCTAGTTCTCCATCAATCCTGGAATCTGAATTAGGTTTTATTGGGTATTCCGGACGTTTAAATTGGATCGTCAAAGCATGGGAGTTATCTCCATGGGCCTAGTGCAAAAATAATGAAGCCAAAGTGTGACATGTCCCAAATGTAGGAGCAGACCACGACCTGCTATTCACTTTTATCTGTTATTCATCAAAGCACCAGCTGGCTGGAATCTTCCCAGCTGGAGGTAACTCTGAGACCTGTCTCCCAGCTGGATCATTCCCAGCTGGTATATATGCCTCCAAGCTGCAGTGGTGATACTTGCTATTTTTCAAATTATTGGGGCTCCAGCTAGTGACCTCCAGCTAGCTGGCAGTCTCCCGGCTGCAGTGGCCATGCTTGCTATTTTTCAACTTATTGAGGCTTCAGCTAGTGACCTCCTGCTAGCTTGCAGTTACCCAGCTGCACTGGAAATTCTTGTGATACAGCTGTTCTTTTATATACTCCCTCTCACCTGGCTTTATTATCTAGCATTTATTGACATTCAAACTAGAGATAAATAAGAATAAAATGCAGTGTTTTTACAAAATGATTTCTAGATCTATTTATTTTACCACTTTCAGTCATAAACAGACTTCAGTAGAAATAATGACAAAATATACAGACAATCATTAGTCTGAATCATTCTGCCTCCATTTTTGCTATTATTAGGCCTCTGCCAGCTGGAAATGTTAGGGGAAAGTTAACAGCTGGGTGGTAGGTATAGTTGGGTTAGGGTTAGGGTTAGGCTGGCTGGAAAGAAATGCTGAGAAATGTCAGCTGGCTAAGAAAGTTGCTAGCTGGGTAAATTGAATTGGTTGGCTGGCTAAGACGGTTGCTAGCTGGGTGAGTTTAATTGGCTGGCTGGCTTAGAAAATAATCATCAATGGGCTGGCTGGCACCAGTGCTTGTGCAGTAGCTGGTAAGTCAGAAAAAATGAATAACAGATGAATGTTTCCTAGATTGACAACTTTTCAACTCTATTGTCTATGAAACATATAGAAACTGAATATCAGCCTGCTAGCCAGCCTTTGTAAAATTTGCTGGTGGTGTGCTCTTGCAAATGTAACATTTTGTCGTTTTCTTAATCCTCAATAAAAAGTCTCCTTACTAACTGAAATTTTGATATTGGTATCATTGAAGGAATCATTATTTCATAATTTCTTTAGTTTACTACAGGATGAAGTTCGTGGATCTGTTGTTTTTCAAAAAATTAACACAATGAACAGTGAACAGGCAGAGCAAAGAATAAATAAACTAAATGTACATTAGGAAATGTTACTTTAGAACATTTAATTATAAGCACGAATTATTGAAATCAATCATAGTTATTTAAACAGGTTCAAAATGTCAAACTAAAATTAGTAAAAATGCAAATTTTCTGCTGTTCATTGATAAAATCACTACTGCAGAAATGATTTCCCTCCAATTTTCAGAGTTACTCACAACATTTACCAAATATAAGGTGGATATAAATAACAACCGTAAAATTAGTAGTACGTACATGTAGCTGTGTTTAATGAGAGAACGGAACGACAAAAATGTGTATTGCAACTTTTCAACTCTATTGTCTATAAAACATATAGAAAAACCCAACTTGGGAAAAGGAACAACATGCACGGAGTAGGTCGAAATTCATCATTTTAATTCAACTGTATCTATGTATCTACCTATTTTAGGGCATTACTGGAAGAAAAAAAATAAGCTGTTAAAGAAAATCTATCCGTCTGTCTATCTATCTATCTATCTATCTATATTTCAATCTATATTTCAATCTATAAGTTATGCAATTCACATATGATTCACGTATTTGCGAATGAGAAATCTAACAACAAAAACATCTTAGGTGCAATGCGGAACCTATAGTCCGCGTGGTCCGCCTTATACAATCACCCTGACGTCACCCGTTACCGAAACGGCCAAAAAGAAACCGCTGAAAAAAAAAAAATCCAAAGAACACTGAACATGAACCAGTTGAATTAAGAATGATTTAACAATATGTTTAACTGTGTATTTTATGCGATACCATATGCTTAGTGAAGCGACAAGAAACTTAAGAAATTTCATACGTCAGCTTTTAGTTGGACAATTTTGCTACTGCCGTTTTGACTTTCCACGGACCGGGCAAGGAACACGCACAAGCGTCAGACAAAACGATGGCAACAGCGCTTGTAACTCCCTCTCAGCTCCTTCCACTCGGTAAGCATCAACAGAAAATGTCTAAAACTATGTGTTGAGCCAGCTAATTTGAATCTCATGTAACTAAACACCTGCATAGAACCACTGAAAGGGTGTCAATGTGGCACTGGTGGACGATAATAGAGGAGTTGGAAGCTCTTTCAGTTTGACAGCTATCAAATACCTGTCAAACTGTCAGATATGTTTAAAGAAAAGCTACACCGCTGGGTTTGCATATTTCGATCTCAAGAGTATGCTAATTAAGTACCTGAAATTGTTCAGAACAATTTATCAGACTATTTGTGACATTGTGTAGTAATTTCTACGATGTGTAAGTTTATTTAATTTTGTTTGGATGTTGCAGAACTGGTGGACAAATGTATTGGTTCTCGAATCCACATCATCATGAAGAACGACAAGGAGATCGTCGGAACGCTTCTGGGTTTTGATGACTATGTCAGTATCCTTACCGAAGTCCAATTATGTTTACGATTAGATCCATAATATGGTGCTGTCATATAACCAATCTTTGTTAGACACTATTGTAAGGGGTGTAAGCTGATAAAATATGCAAGTGTAATGTAATGCAGGATCCGTCATGAAGTTGTTATCTTCAATAGACTTGCCGACATTAATAACGACGACCCAGGGGCGGATCCAATACATTCTGACTGAGATAGATTGTTATTGTTTCATTCAGAATGTTTTGGATCCCCCTCTGGCTGTCGTTATTAAAGCTTGCAAGTCTATTGACAGCGACAACTTTCATCACGGATATTGTAATTGTGATACATCATGTGAAACACAATATATTTGGTAGAACTAGTTTTGTTTTTGCCTTAACACAAACAAGACATGGTGCTGGAAGATGTGACAGAATTGTAAGTATAAATTGGAATATGATTCATAACAATAAGTGGAAAACTGTGCCTAGGCACTGCACGGCTATAAATGAATGCAGTCCCAAATAAACACTGCCATGTCAGGCCAAAAGCTGCTTCTAAAATAACCTCTGGCTTCTTATTATATCATTAAGCTAAGAAATACAGTAGTAGAATCAAGCCCTCAAATAGTATTGTAATTGTCATAATGGGGGCCTAGTAGTACCTGGCCTATAGAGCTGCTCAACGGGGGAGCTCCATGCCGGCCGGTCCTATAACCTTTGTTTGATGAAGTAATCGGATCCTACAATCAGGTCATTGAGTGCATTGATGACGTCACAAAGGTTGTAAGGACCGGCAGGCAGCTCCCTCTTTTTTGACTCAAAAGTATTCCATTTTAACTCTCGAAACCACACTTTTTACACAACACTGAATTAGGTTCATAATATTGTTGTTCCAATCATTGCTCCTCCACAGAGTCATCGGATAGAATGGTGTGGATGTACTATCATGATGATAACTTATGGCTAATCCAGTAAATTGTTGCTTATCTTAAATAAATGTAAATTTTTTAAAAGTTGTTTTTAATTTCAGTGAAAACACACCAGAAGGAAGGAGAGTCACTAAGCTTGACCGAATTCTATTAAACAGCAATAACATAACTATGGTAAATACTTAAAAAAAGGTCTTTTAAAACTTTGGGTTAAACTGATATAAAATGTACAAGTGTTAATTCACAGGCTTATGTAATGTGTTTGTTAAATTTTATAAAATTGCTTTAGTCAGTATACCTCAAATTTTATTGATTCCTTAATTAATGGAACAAATAACTGAGGAACAATATTTTTAACAGTTTCTAATTCTCAGTGCTACTGCTCTGGGGCTTAGCATGCTTATATGGCCAGCTGCCAGAGGTGGATGTAATGATGAGATGATAAGGCTGCTGGAAATCCACACCATGTACATTATTAACCCAGTGTATTTTGTTTCCTTTCAGTTGGTACCAGGTGGAGAAGGTCCGGTATCGGACATGTAGGTCCACAGAATTCACTCCAATATCATTCATTTCATCGAAATCTTCATATAATTAACTCATCCTCCATTTGTACAGTGATCAAATTTTATATATTGTATATATGATCGATTTCTGTCGCAATCTAAATTGATATAAAAAGATACTGTAAATGCCTTTCGTTGTTCAACTTTTCAAGTTGTTTTTGTAATTTTTTAAGCTACTAAAAGTGGAAAATTAAAGTCTTATTATGTGTAAATCCTTTCTTCTTTGTTACTTCTCGATATTTTGAGTTCGATATTTGAGAACAAATTTATAAAAATCAATGGATACAAATTAATTGTAAAAAACAAAATCAACCAGAATTCACCGTGGTAACAATTTATTTACAATCAACCGTAAATGTAACTGAAAATGCCTTAAAATCATTAAAAGAAGCAGTTTATCAAGAAAGATACAATGTATAACCATGTGATGTGCTCAAGAAGCATTTGAAATGACATGTAAATATCAACAAACAGAACATCTTCGATCAAGAAACCAAAATGTTTAGCAGCGGGAAAACTTTAATTAACGTAGGCCAGTCTTAGAAATATTTTTAGTCACTTCTCATTTTATTTTTCTGGACAGCAAGTTCGAGGAAAAAGTGGGATTTCCAACTAAATTATCTGAGGCACATTCAAGTGGCAAGCTGTGCCAATTACAAATATCGATTTTGTGAAAATTGCAGACTGGGTATGTATATGATTGACCCAAATGTTCACAGATTGCAACAGAAATATCTTTAAGACTGGTCTGAACCATTTATTTGGAGAAACAGACAATGCCTAGATAAAACAATTGGTAAATTATCACATTTAATCTACCTTCAACTGTTTACTATTTTTACTAATATCACATTAGCATTGAAAATCACAGATTGTCAATATTTTAAGAATATCATTTAAACGTGCACCCTAGTACTTAATAATTCTACAAGCTACCTACAATGTAACAATTTTTATATTCAATAATAATAATAAACACAGGACTTTGCGAATATGCATTTGTAAATTTCTACAAGTTTATCACATTCAGATAAGCAGTTATTATTCATACTTGAGCAGTTGAACATTGATAACGGGACTTTGCTCAATACTATCGTTTTGAAAATAAAAGCGTTATTGGCACAGTTAATAAGACTTATCTAGATTATTAATACCTGTAATTAATCATTAGTTATATACATGAATAATGATGCAATCATTCAGTAAATTTGCAATGTATGGTAAACAGATTTAAGAAAAAATATGTACATTTATGCATCTATATTTGCATAATCGAAATGCAAGAAAATGATTAATTGTGTGATTGACCCTCTACAATTGCATTGCCTCATTTCATTAGTTAGTACATAGAAAGGCATTAAATGGATACAGATTACTATATACATTTAGGTTAATAGTAATTATTGCAATTATTCAGGTTTTTACTACAGCATATGCAAAACAGCAAAAGATAACGATAAAATGTAACTTAAAAAACTGACCAGCAGTGCTTAAAGTTACAAATTAACAAACTAAACCAACTCGAAAGATGAAAACTTGTATAAGTAAAACGAGGACTGATAGTTATTCATCCGAGTTAACGGCAAAGTCGTATTTACATTCCCACAAAAATGCAGTATCATCGCCAACTACAACTTCTAATTCAGATAAATACGGTAATATTGCCATCCAATCCCTAACGTTAAAATAAAATTGCACCTTAACTTAAGGCACAGGTCTCCAACAAACGGCTAATAAATGAAAATGGGATAAATAGCCAGTAAATCTGTAAGAGTATCCTTACTTCAAAGTGACGGTAATATTAGTTATTTTGTATTTACATGAAGTCGGCTACAATAAAGAAGGAGAGAGACCTTATAGAGCAGGAGAGTAGGGGCGGATACAAATTACTGTCTTCATGAAAAAGAAAGAAATTAATGGTCGAGAATGCTTGAATATGATCAAAATGGTTTTTTCACGCATCAACCGCTCTTATAATACACGTGTATAATCTTTTTGTAAAACACTCATTTCATATCCTAATCTGCAAAGACTTCAGTGTTAACTAAGTAACCATTTTGGAAGTTAAACTGATAATATTGCACTTTATGTCGACATGACTATATTAGAAAATATATACATCAATATACATTATGAACAATATAATACAAGATCACTCTTATTATTGCACTATGCTGTAACGAAAAAATTATAAACAGATGTGATATTAGTTAGGACTCGGTTTTTTGATCTTATGTTTCTCGAAACTTTCTCGGACCGTTTTTCATGGGAAAAAAAGAAAATTTACTCCCCAGAAAGTTTTTTTTTTCAATAAATAAATGTGCAATTGTTGATTTATTAATTGTGCGGCACTGCAAAAGTTTGGCCGGCGGTGTCGAGAAACAAAAGATCAAAAAACCATCGCCTTATACACATTTTGAAATATTGTACTTTAGTTTGGCTACAACAAATCAGAGATGTTAAGAGAAATTCAGACGCACAACTGAAAATTCTAAATTACAGCCAATACAACAAAGATTTAATTGTAAAAATTTCAACCATTCAGCATCAATTGTTGTGCGATAAATAACATTACTACTACTGTAATCAAATTATAAAAATCCATCGAACAATGAAAATTTTCTCTTGTGTATTTTGCAATTTCCTGTCACTAATAAAAATCATAAAACAAGCCGATTATTGCAAAATAATTGATCCCATTCCAAACTTATGTGTTATAAAATGCTACCGTAGATTCTTGTATACTTTTGTCTTCCAGATTAATATAACCAACATTCTTCCTAGACTACAATATGTACTTGTATTTTTAACATATTTCTATAAACTGCCTAGCATCTACATTCTGCAGGTAAAACAAACCCAGGGTTCCTTGGAGGTTTCTACATTTTATTGGGAGTGATATATTTTTTATTTAATTTTTTTTGGGAGGGGAGAGGTTTGACATTTCATTTGGGAATTTTGGGTGGGATGACTTATTAGATGGCTTTCGTATTTTCCTTTTTTTATTTTCATAGGGGTTTTCTGAAAATCTTGAAAGTGGCTCAGTTATTTTTTTCTTTTCTTTAATTTTAGAAGAAACCTTAATTAAACCCTTGATTAAAAATCTAAATAATTAACAAAACCAAAAGAGTTGTACAGCAGCTACGTAGTAAATATCAGCTATAACAATGTAAGTATATGGCACCATATTTGACAAATAAACCTGTTCTTTCAGCAATACAATTTCTGAAATATTAAGTAACACGCATCAGTAAATATGTGTTTAATATACACTGAGCAATTGCAGTGATACCTTCCTGAACCTTTCAATTCATCACCAGATTGCCTGTTAGCTAATTAAAATGTTAGCTATTCTTCACAGTCAACAATGATTTGATATGTTTCGTATTATCACATCATACATGAGCAATTATCCGTTAAGACTATAATCATTTGATAATGTTGATTAGAAGGGCAAATGTAAGTCACATAGGTCAATTTAGGATCATTTACAATTACAATGGACCATTCACCAAATACATTAGAATTCCACAATCCAGACTGCATGGGAATCACCGAAATGGCCGTAATATTGAGGTGGTCTGACCTCAATAACTTTTGGACATTGAGACTCCGTGAAGCATGCAGTCTTAAAATTGAGGCAGTCTGGATAAAGTCAGACTCATTTACATAATAAGTGCATTTTAACGAAATCCATTATAACGAGGTCTTCGTCCAAGAACAGATTTTATGCCTATCTTTTACTTCAGAGCCGCGAATAACAAAACACCATTATAACAAATTGTTTTTGACAGTCCCAAAATGGCTCGTTACAGGCCTGTATTGCGTTTTAATCGTGGGGTTCCACAATATCTAATTTACGAAAGTCAGCTCAGGGATCTCTCCCAACTTTCAAAATGATTAACCACAGTTGGATGGATTTTACAGTAAACGGTCATCTGAAAATTAGCCACAAATGATGAAGTACAAACTTAGAGTAGCCACATGGCTATTGGATTAGCATAATGTTACGTCGCTAATGCTAGAGAGAACCCAGTCAGCTTATTTATCAACAGCATATGGAGAAAGTTTCAGTATTTACAATGAGTATAACATATAAAGACTTGTACGACTTTGCACATATTGTCTGAACCATATACCTTTTGGTCCCCTGTATGTTTAATTAACATTCAAAGTTACCATTTGAAAATGCCCATCATAATACAATCATAAATACTTGATGATGTTGATAGTGTGCTTGATTAGTAATTTTAATAATAATGCTAATTGGCCTAACAGTGAGGTTATAGCCTAAGTATGCACATATACACACAGATAAAATTTTAGTCGTTCCCTTCTTTGAGCATTCAACTCTGACGGTAAAAAGTTACAATGAAAGTAAATTAGATTTCCACTAAAGTTTGGTGTTCTCATCCCTTTCGTTAATAAACTCCAGCTGAATTCGAGGCAGAGCAAAATGGGGGAAATGCAAAGCTCTACCGCCATTGGCGTTGTTTGCGTTGCTGTTAGAATAAGAAGGTACGCCAGGCGAGTCTAAATATCCACTGGACGAATCGTAACAACTACTGCTGTCCGAGTCGTAGCCTTTGTAGTGAATATCGAGAGACTCGTCCAATTCGCTGGAGCTCTCATTGTCGGCAATCGGCACTCTGAGGTGGTACGATGGATTATGGAACTGAAGTGAGCTGTTGTTAGGGTCAACGAATTGGAGTGAGCTGTTGTTAGGGTCAACGAATTGGAGTGAGCTGTTGTTAGGGTCAGTGAATTGGAGTGAGCTGTTGTTAGGGTCAATGAATTGGAGTGAGCTATCTTCGGAGGAGGTGGAATGGGTTGAATATGGGCTGCTATGAAGTGGGCCGTGGAATGGAAATGGGGTGATGATAGAATTCGGATCAGCGCCCACCTGAAAATCCGCACGTTCAGAAGAGTTTATCATGGTAACCCCAGGGGAGTGGGAGCGATTCTTTTTTATGGACTTGCGAGTCCTAGGCGGGCGCACTGGGTTGACGTTGGAGTCCTCCTGGTGTTTATTGTCGTAATCAGAACTAGCGTCATCTTGTGATTCAGGGAAGGGTTTGTCTTCTCGCTTTTTACCACTGTGTCGACGGTGGCGCCCCTCCGAACTGGTGCTCTCCCCAAATGACCTTCTCTGATGATTTTTCTCGACTGTACGTCTAAACAGGTCACCTTCGGCATGAACTGAGTTGTGCAAATCTTCTGGGATCGACCCGTATGACCTGTTCGTGTTTATAAATGACGTCTCCTGCATCAATTCACCTTTTTGGTGACGGACTTTTTCCAGCGAATTATGTCTTCTTCTGGTCGAGTTTTCTAATTGTCCCTCACTCATAGGTCTCGGCTTTCTTGGAAAATCTTCAAGACCAGAGTAATCGTGTTTTCCAGCATAACTTTGGCTTACCACTAGTCTTCTCTGATTACGGAGTCCACCAAAAGTGCTCTGCCGGGCTTGTGGTTTCAACCGAATGCTAATGGGAATATGAGCAAGGTGGTCAAGCTCTCCGTTTTCCCATTGTGAGGGGACACCAGCAAAAGTCACAGCCGACAACGTGGAAATCATGCTTGACCGGTCAAAACTAAACCTAAAAACAATAACAAATATTTAGCGAAATTAAAAAAAAAAAATGAAAGTGTCAATTTTAACATTCACTGACATGATAGTTTAAGCAGTGTTATCAATAGTCGTGAATATATATTCCAACTTTCCACCTGTTAAGCAAAACAAGGGTTGCCAACTCTCACACATTCACAGTGAGACTCACACATTTGGTGCCTGTCTGACTCCAAGTTTTGAGTGTTTTCTTTACATTTTAATTTTCTCATTCATCTCACTCTGAGAGAACTAGAATAAATCTTTGATATTTAGTGCAATCTGGGCCAAAATCTTACGCATTCACCAATCCAGAATATGGCAATTATCAAAACCATAGCAAAATTTCATAAAAAAATGTCCACATAAATTCTGTGCACTCATTCTTGCAAAGACAGTTTTAAAAAGTGTCGGTGTTCCAGCTAGGCCATTTGAGCATGGCGCGGCACCATGCCCAACGCCCCTTGCGCCATGCCTGATCTTGTCAGCGCCATGCCCAAAATTAAGTAAAAGACTTTTTTTTTGCTTTTCAACTAGCTGGACGCCCTATATGCCTCTATTTAGGTGCCCTGATATCCTTGTGCGCCATGTCCAATTCAAATCCTAGCAGGAACACTGAGTGTGCTTCAGGAGTGAAGTGGCATTGTATTACACTATGCCTAAAGAACTACAAATATCTTAATATAATACAGAACTGGTAATTCATCATACCTGTTCTTAAATGGAGATTCAGATGTCCGAGGCGAAGCAGAAAGGTCCAGATGTTTCAGCGCCTCAAGATTTTTCGAATCTTCAAATTGTTTGTAATTTTCAAATGAAGTCATTGAGGAAGACGAAGGAGACACAGGACAGATGTCAAGTTCTGGTCGTAAACTGAACCTGAGGAAATGATAATAAAATCTTTTTCTGTACATATTCTGCAGTCATAACCTATGTTGTATTTGTAGTGACAGATGAATATTTTTGTCTTTTTAAGATTTTTTTTGACACATGTATAACTCATGATATTGAGGTTGTCAATAATATTATATATATAATATGAAAATTCTTTTTCGAGAGCGGCAAGTGCAATTTCATATCTACCTGTCATCATGACCACTGTACAATGAACTGCTACTGCTAGCTCGACTGGAGCGGCAACTGTCGAACCTGCTGAGGCCTGTGAATGAAAACAAGTATTGACATTTTAAATATATAATAAAACATGATATTAAACCTTTAAATTATGTCCAACCTCGGTTCCTGACTAAAACGCACTCTTTTTATTACCAGACTGTCAATGTTGGACAGGACATGGCTTACATTTGGGGACAATGGAATTTGCAACGACATCTAAATTAGCCAGCCTATAAAAACATAGTTATGTACATCATTGACAGTATTTCAACAAACCAGTCAGGGCCGGCACAGTCATCTAATAGCAGTTTCTTGAAGTGGCGAATTTTGATGCCATGGTAAATTTCAATGTCGTCAAGTATAGTGAAGTTCTCCAATATTGTATTGATCGTTTCTCTGAATATTACTCTTATATATGCCCCCATGATTTGTCTCGTGTCTAAATTAAAGTATGAATTGAATTGAATTTCTAGTTACCTGACATTAGCCTCTTCTCTTGCTCCTCGAAGGATCTCAACTCGAATATTTTCTCCGCCAAGACTCGCTGAAATTATAGACAACTTCCCCATTTTACACTGTTAACAACACATTCTGAAATACGCACAGTGTCTCGAAGTACTTTCAAAATATTCGGAAAATTGAAAAAGACAGCAAACCAGACAATTACAAAATGAAAACACGGTTAACTCCAACCAAAAAATAAAATTACCTTCAATTTCAAACACCTGCCGTGAAGATCAACTTTACGACAACAGTCTTCAAATAAAACTACCATTCTAAAATCAAATGAAAAGAAACACAAAATTCCAAAAGTAGTGAAAAAAATGTGAACCACATCCACGAACAAAAAATAGCGACAACATCAAAAGGATTTAAAATATGAAAATTGAGTGAAAACTCTATTTTGTATTAACACAGAAAAGATGCATTTCACCAATGAACATGATGAAATCAAGATATTCTACAGAAAAAAACCACTTAAACATTACGTTCCATGAAAATCGTAAATAGTCTTTAGAGGTTCAAAATTGGTTGAATAAAAAAAGAAAGACTACGAAATTCTACAAGATACTACTAATTCAAGAAAATGTAGAAGAAGAAAAAAAAACAATAAATTCTAAATCTATTAAATTAAAAAAATGCTATATATAAGAAAATGTATTAAAATAATATATAAACCTAAACCATATCTTTTTTTTTCTGATACACAACTTCAAAAAATTTACACCAAATTCAAAAAGTATATACAAAAGACAGAAAGAACAAAAGCACAACTCAGAAGCAGACGTACCTCATAGATGTTCCGGAGTGTTTGACAAAACTGACCAAGTCTTGATGGTTAGAGTCTTCCATGGAAACGCCGTTGATTGATAGAATGACGTCTCCTGAAGGTCAAATCAGAACAGTTGAGATCAATTGAGTTACATTAGGTCAATAGTCAAACTGATGTCAACCAAATGAAATGACGTATAAGGTGTGAATGAATTTATAACAGGTATAAAATAAAAACCTATGGAAAATAACTCAAATTTGGTAGAATCATTCTACTGCCAAATGAGGTCAAAAGGTCAAACTGATGTCACATGTCAAGGAAAGGTCAAATCAAGGTCATGTTGAGATTAAAGGATAAAGATGATATCAAATAATTTTGCATTTTTCTCTGTTTCCCTTTTTTTTTTTTACCCTCTCTTCATATTTCTTAAAATCTAAGGCAGTCCAAGGTAAAAATAAAAATAAAATCAAGAGAATATAATAAAGGGGTGACAATAAAAACAATCATGTGCCAAATCTTACATCAACCCCAGCAAAGTTTGAAGGTAAAACAGAAATCATAAGGGTCCAGTCAAAGTCAGCCAGTATGAAATTCCCACAAAATGGTGGGGAATTAATTAATCAAAGAGAAGCAACACAGAGAAGCTCATGAAACTGACCTGGCCTGAGCCCTGCCAAGTACGCAGCACCACCCAATTGGACGTAATCCACGTACGTCAACATTTCAACATCTGAACTTGTCTGGTTCTGGATGCCGTAACTCTGAAATAAATATTAAATCAGTCTGTTTGAAATGAGTTACAAAAAGGCATATCCATCCTCGAGAATGATGAAGTCCATCATTTACAAAAAGGCTTCTTCCGTGCCCTCCGTCAAGGCCTGCATTTGTGGAATCATAGGTGCAATGGGTACTTGGCATTAGCAGTGATGGCACTGGTGTGATCTCTTAAGCTCCTGCAGTTAACCTTGTGTTCAAGGCTGAATAGAGTTGAGAAAGACTCTGGATTGGCCTGCCAAAGGTGTTATTGTAAAGTGTTGAAACTGCTTGAGCAGTGATTCTAGACTGCATTTACTCCACATACCTGTAAGGTGAACCCCCAAGACGTCTTGTCGCCCCGCATCATGAGCAGCGTCCTCCTCCTCCTGTTCTCCTCCACATCCGTACGGGTCACCCAGTCCGCCTCCACCATGGGCAGATCGTCCCCCAGCGAACATATCGGGTCTCGGGGTTTCTGGAAGACAATACCGAAGAATGCGTTACTCAAGAAATACTGCAAAATACTGTTACTGTGCATGAGACGATGAAGAAGACATTGTTCAAGGAATAACAATTGTTTCTGAGAGTAAGAATAATATTCTGTTATATACAGTAAAGATAAAGATCCCTATGGCAACCACCTCACCTGCTCTCCACCCAGCTAGTCGAAAAATCCCCTTAGCCCAGTTGGTCTGGAATTTTAGTTGCTATATAACAATTCTACTCCGGAACCACAGAGTTAGTAAATGAAAATACGGATAGATAGACAGATAGATAGATAGATAGACAGACAGATAGACAGACAGCTAGACAGACAGACAGATAGATAGATAGATAGACAGACAGATAGATAGATAGACGGACAGACAGATAGATAGATTGATTGATTGGGTTGATTGTTTGATTTCCAAGTAACTATACAATTTAGTTATTTCACCATACAGCTGCTATACTTGAGAAGAATTGGAAGAGACTATTATGAACTCATTGACATACATTTAAGAGAAATTCATGTGTTCATCCATGCATAATCAATAAAATGTCACAAATATATCATGATAATGGAGACCTTCAATGCAGTCAGACCTGTAAACAGTTGCAGATTTAGGGGGAGGGGTTTAGGGGTTTAAACGTGAAACCCCTCCCTTGCTTGGCCTAGTAAATATTTTGGTATATTTTAATAATTAAAATAAAGTAGTGGTCCCTGCATATATTTTGTCAACCCCCGTGAACAATTTTCTGGATCTGCCCCTGGTAGAGCTAAGAGAATGGCTAGACTGAAATAAGATTTGATTGTATACATTTCTATTCAAAATCCTTAGCTTGCTTCAAGGAAACGAAAACATTTTGTTAATAAAAATCTAATTAAACTTTCTTGTGTTGAACTCCTGTATGATGTAGAACATTAGTTGTAATATTCAGGCATGATTTATCAAATGTTACTGTACATTACATAAATAATAAATACAGGGTCTCAAATTCCCACGTCTACAAGTTCATAACCTTGCTATTTCTAAAGACATGGCAAAACCAAATTCAATGGCTCCCATTCCGTTTAGTTTTTATAACGGCTTAAAGTACTGACGATTCCAATAAAATGCATCTCCGTCTGGCTGGTTGGTATTGTCCTTACCGATGAACTAAATGCTGTGGCTTCCTTAGTGACATCCAAAGAATATTTCCATGGGAACAGCATTTTGGTTTCTATGGCAACAAGCTTCCTCTTTTAACTTTCAACATTGCTCAAAGCATGTCCTCGGTATGAGTCTATCATATACGTTATATCCCTCACAGATT
Organism: Alitta virens; assembly: GCA_932294295.1. NCBI lineage: Eukaryota > Metazoa > Annelida > Polychaeta > Phyllodocida > Nereididae > Alitta > Alitta virens. The sequence continues at coordinate 17,373,997 of OW028585.1, read as the reverse complement.
TCCTCAATGAATGGAAGACAACCTAATTTTGTTATCAATTGTTTATCTTGACTAATATCCAGTGAATCAGTGATATGCCAATATTTGTGTTAAAAAAAACACTGATTAGCTTTTGAAAAAATCCATGTTTGCAAGTTTTTTTCTTTGTTAATCATGTAAATACATTAAGACCACTCACAAGAATCACATAAGTGTTCTTAATTTAGCCTTAATTAATTATGGAGATGTTAAACAAGGTAAACCAAAGTTGTGGGACGGAATGCGTTTCGAGCAGTTTCGAAATGTAATCGCAGTTTACAGACCTAGTAGAGTGGTCCAAAATCCTGGTGGTCCAAGTATAAGGAGGTTTCTCAAGAAATACATTTTAAATTCTGCCAAATATTGTGACAAATATCAGTCATAGATCATGTAGATATTAACATGATTAAGCACAATAATCACAGGGTAATGTCCATTTTGTTAATTCCACGTTCTAGCTGCTATTCCAAAGTCTGTAAATATGCATGAATACATTTAGGACCCATTATACAATGTTATAAGAACGTCAAACTGACGTATCGTGTATCAAAAGCACTCAAGTGTGACTGTTAGGACATAACAATGCAAATATCCAGTTTCAGTTCAGTCCAATATTTGACCGTGGCCATATATATAACTGTGTTCCGCATAATAGTTTGCTCAAATTGCATCTAAAAGGTTTTACATTGTCAGAAAATACACTGGTGGGGGTTATGTATATATTCAAAATAATAACACTCATCATAATCGTGATAACATAACTGATTATTTATTTAATAAGTTTACAAAAATTAACAATGTTTAATTTCCACCTATGAACCACCCCTCTTCTAAAAAATATGTATATATATATATATAATTTACCAAAGCTCAGTATTTAATACTATTTATAAATTAGGTCCCTTAATGAACAAACCAAACTTTAACGGATTAAGTTTTAATTTATTTTAGTGTACAAGTAATTATATGATTAAAAATTTAAATTATACCTTAGTTTCAAATCATAACGATTCATATATAATATATTATCTTTACATACGCCCCTCAAATTTGTCGGTCGAAAGATAACATAATCAGTGTATTAAAAAACCCTGCCAAAGTGTAACGCTGTTCTTGTGACTTTTTTTAATAAATATTACATAATACATAAGTTCAAGATCTATTCTATGTATTCTGCATGATCTATGGATGATTTTAATGAATGTACATTGTACATGTATTCCAAGCTGGGTGGTCTAGTGGTAAGACGCTCGCCTGCTCCTCCGAAGGACCCGGGTTCAATCCAAGGCCCATAGGGCACCTTTCATGAGCATCATTCCATCTGGATGTCGTTCAGATGAGACGTTAAACATTTAAATTGGCAGTCCCTTTGCACTTTGTGTCCATGCTGAGGCAAGTAAAAGATCCCAGGGCCACCCATGGGGTAAATGTGTAACATGGATGGGTGGACTCCTCTCTCTCACCTCATCAATCAACCATTGTTAGTGGCTAGAACTATCCATCTATCTAACTATCTATCTATCTATGTACATAGTACACATTACAGCATTAGCTTCATTACACACAAATACATTAAATTGGATTGGAATACAAATTTTGAGACTTAGCAGTGCTTAGAGCCTTATTTTCTCATCTACAATATTATTTTTCACCCGTTTACCCTAATTTAGGAAACAATGATAAATGAACATGAGAAAGACTACATGAAAATTAGAACAAATCTAGTCAGTTATTATATAATTCATATTTAGCATAATTATACTCCTATAACATGTACAATGCATAATATATATATACACGAGTTACTCTGTTACAAGTACATATTATGCTAATTTACGACCGTTTTTAAAGTTCCTGAGTTCAGTCAGACAAAAACAATGATCATGCTGTTATCACATGTTGAGCACTGCCAATTAAACATGTTGAACATGACTCCATGTACATAAGTATCCCAATGTTATTCTAGTGCCTGATACAGCGCGAGGTTTTGAAAAATAAAATGACAAATTAAGCAATTCTAACTTTGTCTTGACATGAATTAGCAGTGACACATAAGCATATGACAAGCACAAGTGGCCAAATGTTTAAGGTAGCTGCTTGCTCATTTGGCAGTTGTGGCTTTGTAAATGTATAGTTCGTTTCACTGCTCAAGCAGTCTCAACTGACTGTACAATTACACAATTGGTTGGCAGGCCTGTTCAAGCATGAGCCTCTCTCAACTCCCCAGGGAGTATACAGCTGGGCAGCTGTCGCCAGCGTACACAGACTAAGCACTCTACAGTCGCCATCTCTGCCTATAGCCAAGTAACCATTTGCACCTAGGTGGGGTGAAGCAGTGGTTTAAGGAAGACCTGCTCAGTTCTTCCATGCCGCGTCTGCTTGAACCAATGACCATGCGCGTACGAGTCCAGCACCCACTAGGCCACCGCAGTTTGAATTCTAGTCCACATTGGTAGAAGTAATGTCTACTCATATATCAACTGTATTAATTGTCAATGATCTTACATACATATTATGTATATTCTGTTTAATATGTATAAGCTAGACAATACACATGTATCATATGTGGACCACTCTATATATATATATATATATATATATATATATATATATATATATAATATATATATATATATATATATATTGGCGTGTCTTGTTCTTGGTTTCTGTTGTCTATGGCTCTATGCTGGGTCAAGCTACAGACCCCAATGTGGCAGTGATCATTGGTGATCTTATCCCCGCAGCTAGATCTATATTTCGGTGATCACATGGTAATAAACCGCAGGCCTATTAACATAAAACACCTATCATCTCATCATTACATCTGCCTCTGTGGAAATTAGCCATAAAGCTGAACAAAGCATAAGTATGATTATAAGTATTCTAACTTTCAAGAGCATCATTATGAATTCATAATAGGCCTTTATCGTACTAATTAATCTGATTAACCTTGTAATCATTTAAAATATAATCACGATAATTAATAATATCGGGTCAGCTTTATATTTTGCTCTTTATTTATATTATGAAAGCGTTACGCAACGGTTATTAAGGCTATTTACACTACATGCCCTTCATGCAGCGATGACTTTTGCCAGCCGCGCGGTCCATTTGAGAAATAGTCCGCGGAAAAGCGTCCCAGATATGGGTAACCTTGTCCGACATAGTCCAATGCACCCACTTAATAACCAGCAATTTTAAGAGTATTCATAATAACAAAATATATAAAGAGAGGACGGTCTAACAAAATTTAATATAATGTATAATAAATAAATAAAACTTCATTACTAAAACAGAATTTGGCCTCTACAATTAACACAAATTAATTAATAAAATACCATTTATTTCACACAAATTTGTAAACACAGCAAGCGTGCTAGTTATCAATGACAAAATTCTAATAAATTTCATTTTGCGACCACTGAACAATTTTTTTAATCTTCTCAAAGCGCAATATTTCTATAAACATGAATAATTAATCTTGTTAATGAATGGCAGAATTCTGTTATAATAATTATACTTTATATTGGTGGTTAAAAAGGGGGGGAGGGAAGGGGGTGCAATATTTACATATTTATAACATATGGACAGGCAAAGAATTTATTTTATTTTATCCCAAGTGCCACCCCCCCCCCCCCCCCCCACCCCAGTTCAATAATATTAGTTTTTCTCAAATAATATCATTTCAAAACTGAACATTCATTTGACAGACATTACAGTCTACATGACATAATCAGTGCAATGTACTATCTGCTTCACAATAAACAATGGATGCGATAACAGTTCACTTTTCCGAAAGTCTACATCACGAACATAGAAGAAATTGGGAGTCATTGTTATATTTGTATTGGACGAGCAGTTGACTTGCTTTGTACTGTTGTTTTGTGAATCTGTTTTTACAGTGCCATACAATAATACTCAGTAGTTAGGAAGTTATTAGAAGGATATGGACCCCCATATATTGTGCAATAAAGATTAATAATAATCATATATGATAATAATAATAGACCCTCCTCTACAACTTTACATGCTCCAAGATATAACACTCGACTTGTCCGATACAAGTTCGCATACATCACAATAAACAATGGATTTAATACTACATCCCGAACATAGACATCCTGATAGACCCCCTCCACTGTTACGGTGCAGCTCTACACGCCCTACGATACATCCTGAACATAGACATCCTGATAGACCCCTCCACTGTTATGGTGCAGCTCTACACGCCCTACGATACATCCTGAACATAGACATCCTGATAGACCCCTCCACTGTTACGGTGCAGCTCTACACGCCCTACGATACATCCTGAACATAGACATCCTGATAGACCCCTCCACTGTTACGGTGCAGCTCTACACGCCCTACGATACATCCTGAACATAGACATCCTGATAGACCCCTCCACTGTTACGGTGCAGCTCTACACGCCCTACGATACATCCTGAACATAGACATCCTGATAGACCCCTCCACTGTTACGGTGCAGCTCTACACGCCCTACGATACATCCTGAACATAGACATCCTGATAGACCCCTCCACTGTTACGGTGCAGCTCTACACGCCCTACGATACATCCTGAACATAGACATCCTGATAGACCCCTCCACTGTTACGGTGCAGCTCTACACGCCCTACGATACATCCTGAACATAGACATCCTGATAGACCCCTCCACTGTTATGGTGCAGCTCTACACGCCCTACGATACATCCTGAACATAGACATCCTGATAGACCCCTCCACTGTTACGGTGCAGCTCTACACGCCCTACGATACATCCTGAACATAGACATCCTGATAGACCCCTCCACTGTTACGGTGCAGCTCTACACGCCCTACGATACATCCTGAACATAGACATCCTGATAGACCCCTCCACTGTTACGGTGCAGCTCTACACGCCCTACGATACATCCTGAACATAGACATCCTGATAGACCCCTCCACTGTTACGGTGCAGCTCTACACGCCCTACGATACATCCTGAACATAGACATCCTGATAGACCCCTCCACTGTTACGGTGCAGCTCTACACGCCCTACGATACATCCTGAACATAGACATCCTGATAGACCCCTCCACTGTTACGGTGCAGCTCTACACGCCCTACGATACATCCTGAACATAGACATCCTGATAGACCCCTCCACTGTTATGGTGCAGCTCTACACGCCCTACGATACATCCTGAACATAGACATCCTGATAGACCCCTCCACTGTTACGGTGCAGCTCTACACGCCCTACGATACATCCTGAACATAGACATCCTGATAGACCCCTCCACTGTTATGGTGCAGCTCTACACGCCCTACGATACATCCTGAACATAGACATCCTGATAGACCCCTCCACTGTTACGGTGCAGCTCTACACGCCCTACGATACATCCTGAACATAGACATCCTGATAGACCCCTCCACTGTTATGGTGCAGCTCTACACGCCCTACGATACATCCTGAACATAGACATCCTGATAGACCCCTCCACTGTTACGGTGCAGCTCTACACGCCCTACGATACATCCTGAACATAGACATCCTGATAGACCCCTCCACTGTTATGGTGCAGCTCTACACGCCCTACGATACATCCTGAACATAGACATCCTGATAGACCCCTCCACTGTTACGGTGCAGCTCTACACGCCCTACGATACATCCTGAACATAGACATCCTGATAGACCCCTCCACTGTTACGGTGCAGCTCTACACGCCCTACGATACATCCTGAACATAGACATCCTGATAGACCCCTCCACTGTTACGGTGCAGCTCTACACGCCCTACGATACATCCTGAACATAGACATCCTGATAGACCCCTCCACTGTTATGGTGCAGCTCTACACGCCCTACGATACATCCTGAACATAGACATCCTGATAGACCCCTCCACTGTTACGGTGCAGCTCTACACGCCCTACGATACATCCTGAACATAGACATCCTGATAGACCCCTCCACTGTTACGGTGCAGCTCTACACGCCCTACGATACATCCTGAACATAGACATCCTGATAGACCCCTCCACTGTTACGGTGCAGCTCTACACGCCCTACGATACATCCTGAACATAGACATCCTGATAGACCCCTCCACTGTTACGGTGCAGCTCTACACGCCCTACGATACATCCTGAACATAGACATCCTGATAGACCCCCTCCACAACTCTACATGCCCTACGATATAACAGTCGACTTGTCCGATACAAGTTCGCATACATCGTACATATGAATAAACATGAACTAAATGTGAATAGTGCATGTCTTGTGTGTACAATGTACACCTGATATGTTTGTGCTACTTCATGCCCAGTGCACTTGTTGTGTTACAAAAAAATAAGCTACAAAAAAGATATATTTAGCAATTTTGAGCTGACATTTGTGTCCACTTGAGGGTGTAAAAAACTTACAAAACAAGAATTAAATCTGGTTGCTCATGCTCTGTGCAAATAACAAAACAAACAAATCATGCAAATTGAATAATAGGAGTTTTTCAGAGCTCTCTTCACATTATGGATATTGTGAGTCCTTGAGCTTGTCAGAATTTGACATGTATGAGCAAATATATATTATATGGTTTATAGATATATGTACTTTGACATTAACATTATCAATATGTTGTATACATATATATAAATATATAGACACTATTTACAACACAAAATTCTCCCAAGTGAAGGTCCAGAGACTTACATGTTTAGATATTGTATTGTATCAATTAACTCATCTGAGGGAGCTCAGTCAGCTAAATATTATGATTATAGTTTCACCTGCCAGAGGCAGACGTAATGATGAGAAAAGACTTGGGAGTCTGCAGCCAAGTATTCCATTCAACTGGTTCAATGAATAACGAAGTTGATTGGTTGAGAAAATGGAGATTATTAATACACTGAGCACTTATCTCAATGATTAATTAAATACATCATTGATGCTTGTGATATGAGCCAGCTGACTTCGACCAAATTTTCTAAGACAAATCATGAGTAGTCTATGAGTCTTTGGTATTAGATGACTATCAATATTATTACAATATACATAGTAGAATTATCATTATCCACAGGCCCCGTTCAACAGTATTATATTTCTCTTCCCTGTCGACAGTTTAAATCTATCAAATCCATGGCATTGGTGAGAATAATAGACATGATGGAGCACATGACAGCCATCACAATGGCCCATACGCTATCATATGTCACGTTCATGATGCTATGCATGTGAAATTTACCATTAAACAAAGCACTCTAACACTTCACCTACTTGAGAACAACTGTTGCTATTTACAAAACACACATTTATGTTTATTGCTAACAACATAACAAAATATATAAAACATACTTTATTGAAGGCAATTTCTAAAAATGTAGACAATTGACTGATGATATAATTTATATATATAATAAATTATCACTTTATTGAAGGCAATTTCTATATTAGGACATCATTCATCATGTATATACTATGAATCATTTTATTGAGGGCAATTTCAGCAAATTGTTTTAAAGCTCTTTTATGGGAAAATCATTATGTGGATGACCCTTATCATGCTTATCTCAGTTTATAACATGTACAAGGTAACAATGTATTATTCTCTTCCTATTTAAGATTATTTTACAATTGACATGGATGGACAATTGGACATTGAACCAACAATCATTGTTTATACAATCAACTGTACAACTGTCTGTATCATTTTGTAATAGACAATCAACCAGGATGTTACATGTATACATGTATCTTTTCAATGTTAAATGTGAAATTATAACTATGTAATTCATCATCACTCTCATAATCCTATTCATTGATTCAGAACGTCGATCAGTAACTTTTTCTCCAGTCACAAAACATTCACCTTTATTTGTTCAACTGGACTGATTTTGATTACTTTATTCAGGTAAATTTGCTAAAAGAGCTGTGCTGTTTTATTTACTATGAATTTTCAAGTACATCTGCAATAAATGGAAGAATTTTTTTAAATCTTATAAATATATGTATAGATATATTCATCTAGAAATTACACCATGAAGACCACACATCCTTGAGGGAAAATAATATTTTGAGCTGATTTAAATTTAATTTAGCTGATTTTTAATTGTTTTATCACTAAATCCCTAAATTTCTAGCACACACACTAAAAAAATAAAAAATAAATAAAAATTGACACAACCCTAACTGTTGAATGGACAGTCTGTGTTGGTTTAGAAGAACACACTTGTTTATAAATCAATTAATGCTGATTTTTTTTTTTTTTAATTAATAAGTCAGCTTGTCATAATTCGTTCACTCAATGTCTAAATTTCTAGCACACACAAACACACCAATTAAAATACACACATCCTAACTGTTGAATGGACAGTTGGTGTTAATTTAGTTGGGCAACAATCATATTAGATACTATAAACAACAGCTAGGAGCAACAAATTGCCAACTGTACCACAGTTTCTACTACAAATCTGTTGAGTGTTGTTTTTCACCCTTTCATCTGGATTACATTGCATTTTGTTACATCAAAACTATGAAATAACAGGACTGTACCAGTGTAAAAAGTTTGAATCAACATGTGTTTGTGCCTGCTTATGTTTTTGTGGTGAGTAGAGCAGCTGTCAAAATCTCCACCGAACAAGCCAAGTGTCAAGTTTCACTGCACCCACCTCCTTCAAGTTCTTGTGCACTTTCCACTTCTTGTGGCGCGTACCATCCATCCTGTCCATCACTTCCATGATTTACGGATGGTCTATATCGTAATCCATGAGATGTCAACCATTTTCACGGCTTATCTGGACACGATCTGGCCATTTTCGGGAGAAATATTTTCAGATCTGAGCTAAAAAGTGTCATGTGGCTTTATCTGGTCCCCACCCCCTATGACGTGCACAAGCACAACAAAAACAAAAAGTCGTCCACTCGAAATCCTTACAAAGTCAGTGAAATAATAAAGTGTAATTACAACTTCATTAATTTGAAGAGTTTCGATTCAAAATAATGAATTGGTATAAACAATCCAATGGAAAATAATCAGTGAATTAGAGCAATGTTGTAAGGGGCAGCAAAATGAGTTCATGACCTAGATTCCAGATCGAGGCAATGTGTTTTGCTGAAAACCAAAATGGCCGGCGCAGCTCCGCGCGCAGAGACGAAATTATCCCTGGAAATTCGCACAAAATCCGTGGAGCAGACGCTGGTTCCCTTGGTGACGCAGGTGTGTATACTTAGCAGAATATATTCTCTCCCCGCACGTGGGTTTTCGAGGCTCCGGGTGGTAAATTAAGGGCGCAGTCAGTGGTTTAGTTAGCAGACATTTCTGAAGCTTGCAAAGGATCTGTGTATTTCATGTGGGGTTTTAACTTGTGCCCCTCCCCCTTTTCCCTACCCCATGCACCCTCCTTGAGCTGAGATTAAAGTGGTTCGTCTTATCTGATTAAACGGACATTGCAGTCACAGGTGGCTGTCAACACAATTGCAATTGTAGTGCAACTGGATCAGCCATTGCCATTGGACTTGAAACTTGCAATTCTATGCATGCTGTTCAATAATAATTAAAAAATTCAATGTTGAAATATTTTATTATTTGTGTGATTTGTTAATATTTACTTACAGTTACACTGATTAATATGGAAAATTCTTGATAATCTGTTATTCGGATATCTGTAGCTACTGAATAATAATACTGATCTGTCAAATGATCCAGTTTTGTTTGGATCTCACTATTCTCAGTTTGTGTAAAATTCAAACTGATTTTATCTTCATTTTTTATTAGTAAAATACAGAAACTGACATGATGAATGATTAATTTAGAACTAGATAAATTGTAACTTTTTGACTTACAATACCGCACAACTTTTTCATCTGTCACAAATTAAGTCGTCTTCTCAATTATATTTAGGGTTTTTTTAAAATTTGGTTGTTTTTAGCTTAGAATGCTTAATACCACCGTGCACTAGACTTGTGTTTCAGCCATTAGGCGTCTTTTCTTACAAGAGCTAATCGCGTCAATTTGGCAACTGCTTATCCGTCCGTCTAAGGTCTCCTGACTCTGAAGCCAAATGTGCAGACATAAATCTCCCTCAGAAGTCATTATCAGTGACATTCTGTTGTTCAACAACAAATAGCTGGAGGCTTCTGTTTCAGACTTTGGTTTCAAAGTTCTAAAAGTTTAAATGTCTTGGCGGAAGATTTTTTAGCGCTGGTAACTTCAATGTATGGTGGTGAGAATGCATTTGGACTTTATTGGTCTGTAACGTCAGTAGTTCAAGTTTTGTAATGGCAAATGTCAAGACTTTATCTTGTTTTAATCATCTATTTCTAGCATTGTTTTATTTCTGTCATTTAAGTATCACCTGGTAGAAAAATCAATATAATTGATTAATAATGATTGTGTGATTTTAAGATTTAAGACATTGACATTCAGTTTAAACATCATTCAGTGTTCAGAGATTTCCATTTTTTCATAGCCAAAAGAGCAGAATGTGTTAACATGGTGTAGAAACTGTTGTATGTCTTGGTTATGTTGTAAGAATAATCTCGGAGGGATGCTGTCATTACGAACTAAATTTCTTTGATAATATTATTGTAGAGAGGAGAGGGAAGCTTTCACTGACATTTAAATGCTTAAAAAACCCAGTGTTAATTTGAGATCAGGTGGTTTTATAATGACTCAAGAGGGAGTTTGACTCCTTTCCCCAACAAAGTGCTGACATGACCACAATTTATATTTTCAAGGTAACTAACCCAATCTCTGAATAAGAACAACCTCTATTTTAGACCGTGATTGCTGTCAAGCAAAGTTCTGTAGTGACTACATCATCATGATTATGATACAAACTAAAATTTTGCAGAATGGGTCGTACATCGTGTACAGGGGTTGATACACGGGTTGGGTAAATTCCAGATGATCAAGATAGTGTTACGTGTATATAGTATATCTACAATCTAGATGCATATATCTCACCTAGATATGATCTCATGGGCCTCACATGCTTAGCAGATAATAAATCACTTTCACCATGTGCTCCACCCAAGCTAGTTTTCCTGGTACTCCTTTTTCGTTCCGTTCCATTTTCCAGAGCTATGTGTCAATGTTACTTGGTCTGAAGCTTAGTCAGCTTATATGACCCGCTGCCAAAGGCAGACGTAATGATGAGATAAGTCTTAGGAGTCCACACCATGTTATTCATTTACCCCATGGGTGGGGTATTTTACTAGCCTCAGCATAGATACTGCATGAGTACCTCCAATTTAAGGTCTCGTGCGTTCGACATCCAGCTGGGATGTAGCTCATGAACTGAAAATATGGATGCAGTTTATCTGTTTAAAAAGTTAAGTGTGCAACTGTTGAAGGTAACCTTGCTGTTCTATGTCTATGATACTGGTCTTAATGGTGAGGTAGTCTTAATGGTGAGGTGGTAATGGTGAGGTAGTCTTAATGGTGAGGGAGTCTTAATGGTGAGGTAAGCAATGGTTGTATAAGAAAGATGGTCTTAATATGCAGTTCTGCTGTGAATTTATTTCTGGCATATTAAGCCTTATTATACATGTTATTATGTGAAACAACCATGCTACTGTAGTAATGGGTTATTTGCTACTGGTTTTAGGAATTAACAGAAAATATTAGTCTTACAGCAGTAGCCTGAAATTCTCTTTGATTTGAGATATCGTACACAACTCTGAGTGTGAAGCATGCTTTCAGTTTCTTCTCAAAGGTTTTGAGTTATTTGACATTTAACGTGTGTCTGTTCTTGGTATTGCAGTTGTCAAAATGACTGAAATCTTCAGAACTGAGTATGTGGATGTCATTATATTTGGCATTAACGGAAATACAGTTACGCTCGCTTGTGTGAACACATATCAGTTGCATATATTGGTGCTAGGATTGATTCAAGATTTTTGGGAAATTATGTAGAAAATTATCTTATTCTCAAACAGCAGAAGGGATTGATGTATAATATGGTGAAGATGCTGTCAGTATGATAAATGTCATTACTAATGCTATTAGCAATGGACTGAAATTGAAATTTTATTCAGTTGATGAAAATGTTTAACTGACTTGCACTGAAACATTGTTTATTTCGCCAGGATATTACTGGAACTGAACAGTTGCTCATTTTCGGAAAACTTGTAGCTACATACGAAGCAAGTTCTATTAAATTAAGCTCTATTGGACTGGTTATTGTCAGTTGTGAACAAGTGCATGACATTTTTGTGTCATTTACAACAGTGAAATATACATTTTTGAAGGCTGTTGTGACATCATACTTTCAGAAGCTTGTCAAAATGACTCGATAAAAGATATTCATGCAGGGTTTGTTAAGAGAGTGACGTTATGGTTAACTATTGATAACTAATATATGTAAATGACCAGTAGTAAGCTAACTTTTGTCATCAAAGATGATATATAAATTCTCTTCCTTCACTAGGATACAGTTTAACCATGGACGTATTAGTGTCATGTTATAAAACTAAGATTATATTCCGATCTCATAGATCTGGTATTATTATATATCTTTAAGACTCTTAAAAGTCCTGTTACCTATGTACATTGACTCTTAACTTTAAGGTTTACATAGTTATATATAACAGGACTTTAAGAGTCTAAAGATATATAATAATACCAGATCTATGAGATCGGAATATAATCTTAGTTTTATAACATGACATTAGTTAGTATTAATCCGTTAATACATCCTTGGTTTAACTACAGATGTGTCTGTTACTTCCTTCAGCAAAGCTGCGTCTGTATAGCAAGGTCTGTACCACTGGTAAGCACATGGGCCCCACATTTGTAAGGATAAATAGCTTGGATCTGATACTGTGATCTTACTAGGCATGTGGCTCTGAGATCAATGTTTAGCATTTGGGGGCGAACCCCCGGGGTTTTTGCTATAAACAGGGAGGTCTGGTAGGGTTATCGACGCAGATGGTTCCTAAGAGAGTTCTATACAGTTTTAACTTGTTGGACTAAACTGTGCGAGACTAACTGCTAAACCACAATGCTAACTGCTAAACCACAATGCTAACTGCTAAACCACAATGCTAAATACTAAACCTCATTGTGATATGAGACAGGTGGTCCTTTGCGAGTGTGCTCTATTGGAAATTTATTGTATAACTGTAATTGTCATTATAATATTATATATTGCATGTTATTTTCATACCTACAAATTGAGTCTAGCCAACGCTGTAATTGCTTGCTACTCAAAATGGGATCTAAAAGTACATATTTATGATATATTACATCAATTTCTTACATTTGCCAATTTTTACACGTTTCTGGTGATAACTGTAAGCCGACTATTAGCGATTAGCTATAGAAGTGGACAAAAGCAGTTGGCTTAAGCATGTTCGCTACAGCCGTCTAGAGTCAACCGTTTTTTATCAAACTAACTGTAACTTGTCAATGACATATTCAATAAGTTACACTGTTTCGACTATGATCATGATGATTTAATGTTAGTGGTAGAAATACTTTCAAATGATTTGATATGAAAACATTATGTACCTGGGCAAATATAGTAACTATGGAGTTGACCAAGGACCTTAAACAATGTATACCCCACTTAAGTTGGCATTATATGTCAGTTATAAATGCAAAATCCAATTAAATGTTAACTGGTGGCAAAAACGCTAATTAGGAGCATTCCGCTTCCCAGCCATTTCGTAAATCGTATAAGTCGAATCAATGCTTGTTAGCTAGGCCGAAACATTGCTGTTATTTGCAAGCGCGCTGAGGCAGCTTGTCGGACTACTTCTTAGCAACATATAATCAGAGAACCCTCTGATATAATCATGATAATATGCATTTGAGAATTGCGCATTAAACTTTGCAACAATCAATGTTTGCACTGGTATGTGTCACTTATGTATTTGGCTAATTAAGTTACTCGATTATTATTTTACCTTTAGGCTTTTGTATTTAAGTGTACTAGAAAAAAAGTGATACTTGTCATATAATTTAGATATCATTTTGTGATTTTATTAGACCTGTAAGTAAGTTGAATTTCAAATTCTGACTGACTCTGCCAAAACTTTGCTTCTTACTTCACTAAGTCATAAATTCATGACTAACTGCTGCTTGTTGCAAATTATGCCGCTTCTAAACCAGAAACTGACTGAATGCATGAAAGACACACGAACGAGTTTTAAAAATGATAACCTATGGGTGTGAAAATGTACTTGATCCAATTTCCTACAAACTTCTGTTCATCAATATATGGAAATATGAAATTATGACCAGGGTAGGGTAATCCGTCATTGTCTATTTGCAAACTACAGTCCTTTTCATCACATTCAGTGCAGTGGCTGATCCATAATATACATTTATTTCAGCCTTTTCTGTGGCTACATTAAATTTTATAATCTGACTTGACTTTTGCTGCGCATCATAATCAATAATAATAAATGTGGTGGCTTGACTTGAACAAAATATCACTAACTTTGTGGCTAAATGCTTCTGCTTATGCATGATGGTCTAACTTTTATGAAAGGGGTCCTTCAAAATGTGCTGGTAGAGTACATTCCATAGACAGTGAAGTCACTTTCAGAACACTTCAACCCTTTCTTTGCCATCACATGATTGCCAGGCGACTTGTGTTTATGGCCATTTAACCCCTCTGTTATTTAAAACCCCATTGTTATAATATTTAGCACCAGCCTCTGTTTGACAGTGTTTGTGCTGGGGTAAAATATTTGGAGGTCTGCTGCAGGCTGAGGTCTTCACATCGAAATAGGGTCGCTAGTAATCTAGCTACAGCCTCTGTTTGATAATATAGAATTTCTTAGTTTTTAGTTGACTGGCGCTAAGTGTGGTTGACTTGGCAATTAAAATAATCAAACTCTGCGTGACGCTGTCACTCACTGGATAAACAGTAGTTATTATGGTCGATTAAACTTATTAGGGAAGAAGGGAGAAATTGTGTAATGTAATTTTGTGTAAAGTTGGACTACAAAACAGTTACATTGCTACTGGTCTCAAGCTAAGTCAGACTAAACCTAATGCAGGGCAGATGTCATGATAAGATGATAAGGCTTTATGATTTTACTTGGTAACTATATGCAAGGATGTACAATACTACGCATTGCCAATTTGCTATGTATGATATGAAGACAGAATGACTCCCGGCTAGGGCTGTACACCTTTATCTTTATGACGCTACATATCACGATACAGTAGAACCTTTGCTATATGTATCATGATATACGTATCATTAAGCTATATCAATGAAGAAAGCCTATGATAATGACAATCCGCATGATCCACCGTGAAATATATTGAACAAATCTTTATGGAATTATTCCAGACTGTTGTTTAATGTCATTGCAATTAAGTGGGCTGACCTTTTTCTTCAAAATCACTTGTATATCTGGGCAGCAGGTGCATACCGTTTAATTGTATGATTATTATGAATAAAAATCAATACCCGTATCGTTATCTAAGTACCGTAGAAACGGTATATCGAGAATCGGTGGACAGCCCTACTCCCAGCTGAGATTTAGCTTACGAATATTGAGCACTCGGGTTTGGATTCTAACCTGGGACCTTTGTAGAAGCTGCTGGCCAATGTCTTGACCGTTAGACCGTTAAGTTCTGATACTTTTCCAGATTTCAATGGATCTTCAATAATGGCTGGCGTCATATTTTATTTTATTTGTAATGTTTAATCTACAGTCTACAGTCTGGAGTTCAACATTATCATGATTATACAAGTCCATTGTAATAAGACAAAGAAAACAGCTCCTTATGAATAATTAATTATGATATAGGCCCTAGCTTATTATGTTGCTGCTCATAGTCAAGAAATATCAATTATCAGCAAGTGGTCTTTGTAAACATGGTGTGACTCATGCCAATTAAATGCAATTAGATGCAGTATTCATTGCATTCCCAGCATGAAATGCTTCTGTATGCAGCCGTTTTACCTAATAACCAATCCAATAAATATGCATTTGTATAATGCTGTTTTTGTGGTTTTAATCTTTTAGTGATGCATAGTCAATTCACTTTCAACTGCAGGTGTATGTTTTATACATAAGAAATGATGAATAAGTTGCCTCATGTTGCTGTTAAGTACCTCCTGTCCTCATGTTGCAAATAGGGTAAAGATTTTAGAAAATACTGTTCTATTAATTATATTAGGTAGTCACTGAAAAACAGCATTTCTCGATGTAGTCATTAAAGTTACTATGGCCCCAGATTTAGCACATTCTAATAATTATATAAACCAATACTCGCTTCTTCTCTAATGATGTTTTTTACCACAACATGCCCACTTGTGCATGACAATTTAATTTTAAGTCACAATAAATTATTTGAATAAAAAGTTTTTTATGCCATCAAAAATCCAATTTATATGTAAACAAACCAAGTGATGACGTCACAATACTCAACAATGGGTGATGATGCCATTTCCATTGTATTTCCAATGTTTTGGTCTTGATTTCTTTCAATATATATATCATTTTACTTTTTGTAATCAATGCCTGATAGATTCATTAGCTCACACATATTTAGTGTACCTTGATCAAATAAGGTGATTTTCGATCATTTGATGAAGTTTTAGAAACTAGTAATTTTGACAGACAGTGCAGTTGTAAGCGTATAAACCCTCTGATTTGGGAATTTCCCCTGCGGACAGCAGTTGAGCCGAGTGCTCAGAATCACTGCATCACTGCAGCAACTAGAGTTGTAGAGATGAAAGATAAACTTTGTACTTTGTAGTGCAGATAAAAAGGTTACTCCACTTTAGCTTGTATCCAGGTGTAGACTTTCAGCTGGTAACTGTGTATTTTCATTGAGAGGATCGGATCTTCACAAGTACTCATAAGTTGAGCATAGGCCAAGGTACTCTAGACATGTAGTACGTAGGGCAGTAAATCTGATCTGTTGAATGTGAAGTTGCTTACAAACTCCCCTGCAGACGTTTAGAGTTTGTTTACTGCCAAAAATGTGGCATAAGTTACACATAATATCTGGTTTAACATGAACATGCATTCATTCTGGAATCATTCATTCATTCAGTCATCAGCAATTTCTGTATGCAGTATACTTCTTATTTCATTAATTTACTCGTTCATTCATTTATCTGCAACTTGCTCTGCTCATCCATTCATTCATTCATTGAAGAGCAAAGACTTGCAAAATAAATTTGAATTTGAAAGTGTAAGTATGATCATTGATCATGTTAATAATTCTTGTAGAAAGTTTGCTATCCTCAAAATTATGCCGCTTGACGTTGGGGATACTACAATTGCTGATACTACTAAACTTCCCAATTAAATGTCTTATAATTAATTTATTATTATTTTATTAATTTATAAAGTGCAAAATTACATGTGTTTCTATGCGCTGTACATATTAAAATTAAAGAGAAAATGTATATAAAAATTGAAGTATGTATGTAAATAAAAATAGAAATATTGGAAACTCAATCAAGACCATCGCAATAAATATTATAAATACACTTTTAGTACTTTATTTCCATAACATAAAACCTAAAAAACCACCTTAGTGATTCGTAATGGTGGTCTCAGGTGAGGAAAGACGATAAAATTAGGAGAAACACCCAGAGTATGCATACAACTCATGCACATAAATATTCTACCAAACCCTGTCCGTTTATAAAACACATTTTAGATTTTACCCCATGTTTAACCCCACTCTTCCATCTCTAGGGTGTAACAACACCGTGGTTCTATTGAGGGTAAAACTCCTACCCTGGAATAAGAGCAGCAAAAGGGGTAATGAAGACACGTGTCTGTTACCCCAGCATTCCAAGGTACAGGGGTTAAGACCCCAAACATGTGCAGCAAGTGCAGCACATATATTAAGGGGTGGTTAATGAAATGCATGCTGGTCTGTCTGCCTCTTGTCAGTGGCTGTGTATACATGTGTATATCTCATAGGAGGTCTTTGTGTATATCTTTGGATAGGTTGTGAAACTATCAGCTGTATATATCAGCTGTGTATAGTTGCCAGCTTGGCCTGGAGTAGTGGGATTTGTATGGCTAAGATATGATAGGATAAGATAATCCTTTATTGTCATAATGAATATGAAATCTGTCTCTAGAGTAACACAGAGTTTTTGTTTCACTGTTTTTTAAATGAAAAATTAAATAAATATGTAGTTAATTATATTTTATTTGATGGTTAACAATTTGATTTGAATATTTCTTTTTTAGTTTTTTATTTGATTTTTTATTTGATTAATAGAAGTTATTATTGAACCCCATAAGACCAGTCTCTTCATGAAAGACCATCTGTGATTAACACTAATATGATGGAAACTGATGGAATCCCAGCTCTGTCTTCATAATTAAGGTCACTCCACCATTAAGAATTTGTCAGGCTGTCAGCTGTAGCTATTTATATATATTAAAAACTCGTTTAACGAGTCTCGTTAACCAGTAAGGTTATTCACGTCTTGCAGTAGATCATGTAGATGGGATAGCTAGATGGGTTTTTGGGTTTTAGAGTGTGCATTAATTGTGCTGAGTACTCTGTTGGCTGGGTTTTGGTACTGTACATCAAGCCAACATGATATTATTCTGTCGACATTGACAAATTCCAAATGTTTGAGTGTTCAGTTATAGCTGTAGTTACAATCAGGAAAGTTATTCACTCAGAAAATGTCATTGATGACAGACAGACAGACAGACAAATGACTTTATTTGGAATATAGCTAATTAGCATACATACCTGGGGGCCCCTCTAAGGTATTTCACCGCTTTCGAGGTGGTCCCCCAACAATATTACATTGATTTTATACAAAAAATTTTAGTAGCTGATTGAGTTCAGCCTTGGGAAAACTGCAACAGCTTCATTAGTGTCTGGTAACTTGGGGGTTTCAATGTTAAGTTCAATGATTTTGCTAATCATGCTGATTACTGCAATTGCCTTGATTTTGGTTCCCTATCTTAAACACTTCCAAATGTTAGTGTTGTTCCGATCAGCTTATCGCAACTTCTGCATTTCTGCGGAGTGGTTTCAGAAAGTTCGCATCTTTGAAGTAGTAAGATAATCAACAGCGTTACAGAGTTTCTTATAGTTTTAAGTGTGCTGGATTTAATGGTGAGATGAGACATGCTAAAAATAAGTTAAGTTGTAAAATACATAGAAGCGTTAAGCTTTCATAAGTTCACGTGTTCCTCGGTAATCATGCCTGACAATACTGTTTTGATGGGCAATATGGTTTGGCTTATTGTGGGGTGCGTGAGATATCTCCAGAGGGGATGATTCAAAATAATTTTTTTTGCGTTTTGAGGTTCTGAATGTTTTGTGAAACAAGACCAGAGGAAAAATTAGCTGTAGAATTATTGATCATTAGCCTTGGGTTAATAACCAAAGCTAGTTTGAGGCAACTTATAGCGATACATATATTATTGTTTATGTACCAGGTAAAATTTTTACTTATGAGAAGAAACCGCAAGATACAGACCACCCAAGTGGATCACTGAAGTGGCCATTATATCTAGATGACCTTAATTTTGGAGTCTTTAGTTCTTATGTAGTAATAGAAAGAAAAGGAGGTGTATGTATACTTAGCTACAAGTTCAATGACTCCCACAAAGGATAATGATTGAAAGCACTTATAATAATTTTATTTTCCCGCAAAGGGTGCAAACAGTACCTTTCCTAAATTTATGTGTCTTTATTGTTGGTTATCATTGTTCATTAACCTTGAATTGATAACCTTGAGTTTGCCTTTAAGTCGTTAGAAGTATAATGTAACATATTATTAATTACCAGAAATTGTGTATAAATAATGATAATATCCTTGCGTCTTAATTGTGTTTTTAATTACCTATTCATTCTGTATTTTCAGATTACAACCCTCGTAAATCACAAAGAAAGATGCATCAAGTCCGAGAAGACTTTGCGAGCGCTCTCCAGGGTGGGAGAGGCCGTCAATATGGCGGTGGAAAGGTTCGTCACAGTCGGAGAAAAAATTGCCGAAGAAAACCCAGAAATTGCTAATGACATGTGCGAAGCATGCAAGGAGGCTAGGCTGTCAGGTATGCAACCACAGGAATTGCTTGAATTCCTTTTGGTCAGAAATTGATAATACAGAAGTGCTTTTTGTGGCCACTTTCCACAATTTTTTGTTTTGGATTAATGGTCCCAGGCAACACTGCATCGCGGATGAGTGGAACAATTGTGCTGGTTGCTGATAGATATTGCAGATCGGGCGAGAAGAGTGGGGAGTGGGTCAGCTATGTACTTGTAAAATTAAATTAAATATGTTAAAACCAACCATGTACTTTACATTGTCTCTTAGATGGACTCATTCAACTTGTCTGTTCCTCTGTCATGAGAGCTATCGGGTCAAGTTTCAGTTCTCGTTATTGCGTAACATTAATTAAATTCCCTTTTTCTCATCTCCAGGCCTCACAATACAGAAGTTGACAGACTCGGCCATAGCTGAACCTCAAGCAGCCAAGTCAGTAGGAGAGAAGACGGCCATGGTCAGAGCTGCTCGGCAGTTGTTATCAGCTATTACCAAGGTCTTATTGCTGGCGGACAGAGTCATTGTGAAGCAGTTGTTAGCTACGAAGGACATGGTTAGTGAATATGCACCAGAGGGCACCACATGTTTAAATATACTATGCTCGCTAGGTGGCGTTAAGCTGCATTTGGGTCTCCATGGTAAACGATTGGAATCTGTAATTTGTAAATTTCATGTATGTTGTTGTGAAACTGCATCAAATGTTGTGACAGAACTAATTTTGTAGGCCACAGAAAATTAAAACTTTCTGATAACTCATGAAATTAGTAACTTACATTCATCATTATTGTTATCGATGATACTTTATACATCTTCGCATTTTGTTATTTTAGGTTTCGCAAACACTCTCCCGTATAGAGCAGGTCAACAACTTCCCAGATTTCGTGAAGGCATTTAGTCAGTTTGGGAAAGAGATGGTGGAGTTAGCTCATTTTACTGGTGATCGACAAAACGTAAGTGAAGATCTGTAGCATAACTGGCACTGATACAGTGATATAACAAAGGATTCTGTGGTCAAGTCTAAAATAATAAAGAATATAAATATTGAGATGTACTTAATGAGTCTTGTTTCTTTGCAGGATTTAAAAAGTGATAAGCAGAGAGCACAGATGGGGGCGGCCAGAGCTGTTCTTGAGAAGTCAACGATGATGTTACTTACATCCTGCAAGGTCAGTACAAGACGAGAAAAACATTGCATAGTCCTTACCTGTGGCCCGTATACTTCTGTGTGGTGTAGCACTTCAATTCTAATAGTTTGTTAAAGCGAGTAGTGATGTCAATGTGAATATCGTATATCAAGTGTGAACTTTTTGGCTTATACAGTTTGCATTAAGGTAGACTGAGCTCAGTATAAAATGAGTGTTAAATTAGTGTCAAACCGTGAAAATATTTTTTTTAATTACACTTTCTTTAGACTCTGATGCGACACCCCGAGTGTGCCTCGGCAAAAGCAAACAGAGAGAATGTGTTCATTCACATGAGACGAGCGTTGGACACCATCCACCTGGTGGTGACGGATGGAATTAATCTTGATGGCGAGATGTCTCCCTCTCCGGCTGCGAACGGCGATTCTGGAATTTCTTTGGCTCAACATCAACCGACGGCAAGCAAGGCACTTAAAGAATTTGATGTAAGTCTGCAGGATGTTTGGAAGATCTCTGAATGATTATTAATCTCCAGGTTTCAAAAACATTTCTGTCCACCTCCCTCACTTTTAAATGGAACAGCCCTTAAAGGAATCGAATAATCATTGCTATTTTGTGATTTCAGGACTTAGTAGAAATGACGCGAGTGACGCTTGTGGGACCCAACACAGAAGGAAGGCTGCAGAGTGCCTTGGAAACCATGATAGAGACAACACAGGATTTCACAGACTCCGCTTACACCTCACATGAAAACAGGTATGCCACAGATTTATGGAGTCCAAATTTAAGCGAACAAAATGCTTTGATGTGCTGTTTACTATGAGAAGGTTTGTGATTGGTGGGTGTTTTAACCACGGAAAAGTAATGTGTGATTTTTGCTTCTTATTTTTAGTAAATTAAATATTTTTATGAGACCCCCTTCTGAACGTATTCAATAAATGGTGAATAATTTTTGCTCAATTGCATTGAGAGATCTATGGTAGTAGAGATTTCATCTACTCGAAAATATAGATATATATGAGCTGCAAACTATATGCCACAATTTGATTGTGATTAAATTCAAGAGCATTTGTCTGTGATAATTTTGGCATCTCAATGTAATGAATGCTGAGACAACATGGAATAATTCACCGATTAAATGAAGACTTACCTGATGTTTGATTGGAATTTTACTGAGCCTATTTTTGGTTCATAGAGTTAATAGGAGATGGCGTCACCGTACCCAGAATACTGAATTCTGGGTACACCTGACGTCATCTCCTTGGAGCTCGCTGAACAAAAAATAGATGTGAAGTCAAATTACAAATAGATTGACATTTTATCCAAGTCTCTTCACAACTAACAATAGGTAAACAAAGACAATATTCTGTAAGTATTCAATATCTTTTGCAGAGAACGAATATTGATCATGTGCGACAGAGTGCGACAAGAGTTGGGCACGTTGTTACGAGTGGGTCTCGCTCTTGACCAGAAAGACAACACATCTCCGAACCAGGAGCTGGAAACTGCTATTCTGAAGACCAGAGATGCTTCCAAGACTCTGAGAAAACAGGTAGAAATTGAAAGTGCACTTTAAGCTCTCTACTTTGATTAACACTGTTTAGTTGCCCTCATGATTAATACCACCCCTGGTTCCATATTTACACTGGAGGTCATCGAGATTTGCCAGGTCAAAATTCACCATCCACAAATAATTGAGCATAAGTGCGTAAAATACATTGAACTCATTGTCATGGATGGCGGAATTAGATTGCTAATAAAGTGTAATATCAGTTGTATAGCAAATAATGAACAATTGAACATCTAGCATGTTTTTTTGATGCTATTCATGTTTTGTTATGAGTGGCAAACGTCGGATGACCCATGGTGAATGTGACCTTTGAATGAATTTAAAAGAAATGTATTTCATATCTTTTTTTCGCTACAGTTACAAGACACGGCGATGGACCAGGCGTCCGATGTGTTCAAGTCTAACGAGGACGGAGAGCTGGTGTCTGCGCTGAAGGCTGCAGGTCTTGCGGGACAGCGGGAGCGGGTAGATGAGTTGTCTGTGAAATTCGAAGAACATTCTGAACAAGTACAAGAGGTATTGAAGAAAAATTTACTCGTTAGATATTATATAGTTTATTGTACATAATTATTTTATTGAAGTATCATCCTTTAAAATACCCGAAAATAACACGGTAAAAACAGGTCTCTCTAAAAGGGATATGGGAGACTGAAATTTATGTAAGTGAATAAAAAAAAAACAGTTGTCGCCCAATTCTTTCAAACTTTGAGATATAATTGTAGTCAGAATCTAGGCTGAGGCAAATAAAAGATCCCACCCATGGGGTAAATGTGTAACATGGGTGGACTCCTCCTCTCTCTTTCACCTTATCAATCAACCCTTGATAGCAGCAAGAACTTGCCTTGGAGGGCTGTACTTTCCATATCTACCTATCTATTTACCTACCTAGCTACCTATCTATCTAGCTATCTATCTATCTTTCGTTCTATCTATCTATCTATCTATCTAATTTTGTTATGTCCACATATTTTATTTAAACAAATCATGAGTAAAATACTGAAATGAATTGAATCCCGTTTTTAAGATGCGAAGGAATAACATTTTGTACTCGTGTTTCAGGTTTGTAAGTTGTTACGACATGTTGCTGTCACCGATCCCTTAATTGCGTGGTGTGAACATACGGAACAGAACCTAAAAATGCTAGGACCAGAGGTATGATAATAAACATAAACTTCAGAGTGTTCATCTGTATTTTTGGTATTCATATTCTGTAAATATTTTCTTTTAAATGTTTATGAGATGCGAATGAAACAAAGTCATTTGGATAATGGTTTTCATTTTATTGCTTTGTTTCTATCAAATTTTAGGTAATACATGCCTCCCAAACATTAGCGAATCACGAAATGAGTAAAATTGCAAAAGAAAACTTCGAGGTCTTCACGGAGACCTGGGCGTCACAGATCAATGATTTGTCAGTTCTCGTGAAAGACGTCAATGATATTTGTCAAGGGAAGAGCAGTGAGAAGCAGGTTTATTTGTCACTTCCGAGGCCGGGGGTAAGTTTGAAATTTTTAGCGTGTATGATAATTGTTAATGTAAGATGTTACGAAGTGAATACTGATTAATGATACTGCACTGTCTGCAGTGATGCATGCTATTGATGTCTTCTTTGTACTTCATGTTACAGTACTGTGCCATAAGTTAGTGAACCCCACTGAAAAAACACTAATTTTATATTTAGAATAAAAAAGGCTAAACAGTATCATGAATATTAGTCTACACTAACTAATCTTGTGTCCTTAGAAATGTTAGTGCAAAAAAGAAATAGCTCGATTGCAGAAGGATACAGCTGTAAGATTCAATAAATGATCACTGAGTAAATGTAATAATTTTTTCGGGGGTTCTACTTACTTAGGCACGGCGCTGTATTAGACCAATTAAAGTAGCAGAATTATCCTTAAATGAAAAACCTTAATTGTTGTGACCAGTCTTTCTTGCTGTTCATCCACTCAGAATGAGATTATTATTAATTGAACCTCGTTTAATTATGTTAGATGAACGTTTCCAATGAATGTACCCTTTGCAATCCCATAATTGCTTTCCCCTTTTCTTTCGGAACAGAAACATGGAACAACCGCCAGACATATGAAACCAGTCAAATTGAGTGCTGAGGTAATAGATCATTCACTTAATTGTGTTCCGTTTGTCTAATTAATCAATTAAAATTTCTCTGATTTCTTGGGTAAGAACCATTTCTTATTTGTAGTTAGTGATAACTGTACTCGTTTTATTCCCTAGAAAGATCAAATTTGATTTAATAATTCTGATCGTTGGATATTGATTTCTCCATATTCAAATATCATATCTGAAGTATTCAGTTACTGTATGGTCCTTAAGCATCTTTTGCCTTTAAGTATAGAATTTGATGACCATATTCTGATATTCGAAGTTTAGTACACTTTCATGTGCTAAGGCCACATTTATTTGATCTTTAACTTCTCGGATCCTCACAGTGCCATATATAACAGGTCGGTCGTTCGAGTATGGCAAAAATAAAATTTCCTATTAACCAATGAATTAATAGCATTGGGACATGTTATTAATTATTTTTCTGTCGGCACATTTCACACCGTGTTGGCGGATCCGAGAATCTAAAGATAATGCAAGTGTCGCCTTATTGTATCAATTGTAACGTCCCTATGGGAAGTATAAGTACCACCAGGGGTCACTGGCACCAAAGCAGATAGGCATATGATATTGTTTGATGATTTCATCTATTCAGTGAGGTCATTCTTGTTACAATACATTGATGATGCTGTCATCCTCTGGTGCTTGATTTGCTTTCGTGGCAGTTAAATTGTTGTTTGCCATTACACTTATTTCAACACAGAAATTACTATTGTTTAATTACAGGAGCAGGCAAAAATAGCGAAATTAGGACTCGAAATGAAATTGATAACATCTGAGATGGATGCGGAGGCGGACAAGTGGGAGGAGCCTGACAATGAGATAGTTCGAAGGTTAGTGCAAAAATAATTGCCCAATTTTAGAACAAAGAACTTGTCTTATTAATATAAGTGAGAAATTACTGTGCAGGTATTGAGTGCTTCATCACACCCAATTTTTGGTGCATGAGTAATTGTTGAGTCACGTTATTCAGCGGTTAAACTGAGGCCATGAAATCTCCCCGGTCCCAATGACCCGTTTATTGCTCAAACCTGTGTTTTATCATTAAACAGACCCTAAAACCTCCCAGTCCCACTTGAAGACTCCCGTTCAGGACCGGCAGACCGTCTCGTATTTCAAACACTGACCTTTATTTTTTACTTATTGTGTTTCGGTCACTGCTCATAATACAGTCAATGGTTGAGTTGTGATCGATCTTGTCAGTTGCTGTTAATGGAGAAATATTCTCTTTCACTGAGACTTAAAGCTGGATTGTCACTCAATATGACAGTGGCCAAAATCTATTGCATTCACTTCATTGTCCTGGTAATGAGTAAGAGATTCAACTCTGAAGGCCACTCCCCCCCCCCCCCCCCCCTCCCCCCCAAATCCAGAGCAACGCTGATGAGGATTTCAAAGCCAAACGCCGGGAAAACCTGTGAAATCTGAATAAATAAAGACTTTCATTAAAGCCCAAGTGTAGATCGGACTCAAGTTGATCCAATTGAGGTATGTCATGTTACATCTTATTTGGGTGTACTTGTATTAATGTACACTTACCATCAATTAACTACAAATTCATCACATGTATTGATAATAACCTAAATAAAGTTTTATGTAACCATCATTGATGTAAATTCCATTGTGTAGACCCCTGGCTTTGTTCACATTATGCTGTAGCACAATTAAGTGGGCACTACTTATATGACTGGATGCAGGTTTTGGATCCCATTTTCTCTTTGTCTGTACAAAATTAAACATGGCTTGTACGTGGGTGGATCCTTGATTGGAAATTGATGCAAGGTGAAAATTAGCGAAGTGATAATTTTCACCGGAGGGCACCTTTAATATTAGTTCGATTTTCGTAAGATTAAGATTGAATTATTCAGAAACAAGCCTAGAAATTATATTTCACATAAGGTTTTTTTATACCTTAAAAATTGGGGTTGGCAGCTGGAAAAAGCCTTGAATTTGAATGGGAGAAATGAATGGGAACCCTGCTAGTATTTAATTTTTCATGCCATCAAAAATCCAATATGTATACAAACCAAGTGATGACGTCACAATACTCAACAATGGGTGATGATGCCATTTCTATTGTATTTCAATGTATAATTTATTTTTTATAATTCATGCTCATTACCTCACACATATTTAGTGTGCCTTGATCAAATAAGGTGATTTTCAATCATTTGATAAAGTTTTTAAAAAATGGTAATTTTGACAGACAGTGGAGCTTTAAGCAAAAACAAGATTTAACATTGATCCAAACTAAACTAACATGCAGTACTGACTGATTAATTGATCTTTTTAATTGAATTTTATCCGTCTTATTTCCAGGGTAAAGAATATGTCCAGTATGGCGTTTTCAATGTACTTATTCACGAGGGGAGAGGGATCTCTGAAGACTACGCAAGATCTCTTTACTCAAGCCGAATATTTTTGCGAAGAGGGGGCCAAGTTGTTCAAGACAGTAAAGGACTTCTCTCATATTGTACGTGGTAGATCTTTCTTTTTTTTAATAGTTTCTTTTGTGAACCCATCTCTGGTGGAGCAAGTAAAGACGGCTGTCCATAGGATAAATATGTAACAAGGTGTGAACTCAAAGCCTCATCATCTCATCGTGATGTCTGCCGCGAGCAGTTAGTCAACACTAAGCTTTACCAGTTACATTGAGCTAATATGATACATTAAAATGAGGTAGCCAAAACACAAGACAGAGAAGTGTGTCGAAGGATGGGTAAAAAAATAACAAGCCAACCAATTGATTGATGGATTAATTAGTTGATTGACTGATTATAAGGTTGATTGATTGACTGAATTATTGGTTGATTGATTGATTGCTTTCAGGTACCTGCTGGCGGACCTAAGAATGACCTCATGGGTCATCTTGACCGTTTACCGATTTTGTGTCAACAACTAAATTTCACGTTGAAGTCTCCCACAGTCGGGAAGGCTGCTACATTCAACAAGGTTATAGGAAAAACAAAATGGCATAAACATTTGTCTTAAGATATATTTTGTTTGTGTGTGTTCATAATTTCTTTATTTCTTGCTCGCAGGTCGACGGTGTGATCCAAGAAACGAAAAATTTGATGAACGCTGTCGCTAAAGTAGTCACAACTTGTTTTGTCTGTGCTACAAAGGTATGTGCTATTTAAAAAAAAACATTTATAGCAGTAATTGCGTCTCAGAAGTTTAAGAGATATTTATCCTACCGAAAAGCAGAATTTTAGTTATTCTAATGTAAGTGAGGGATCAGCAGTGATGACAATATTATCTCGGAGGAGTCTTCCAGCTCTAACTTTTAAATCGGATTATCTGCATCAGTTTAACAATAGAAAGAGAATAAATTAATTTGATGTGAATTAGATTCAATTAAAGATTCAGTTCAATTGATTCAACATTATTCATTCATTCGACATTATATACATAACATTCATGAATTCCTTCACAATCAGACTTACAACATATTCGTTGAACGTTTCAAATGTGACCTTAGGTCTTTTTTAAGGGCCAACACTGCCAATGTTTAACATGCATTTTCTTTTTACTTGTTTTTACTTGTTTTTACATGTTTTTATACTGGGCCATATGAAAAACTCCTGGGAGATTATGTAACCCAGTGAAAATATATTGATAAAAAAATAAAAAATAAAAATATTCCGCATTGCAATCAAATCATATATTTCTGAAAAATCCATTTACTGTTGTCTCGTTTTGTAATTCATCTAATGTTTTTTTTTTTTTCAGTACAATCTGGACTACCGGGGCCAGCCAGTCAAAGCGTGGAGGCCAAACTCGGCTGATTTCAACGGGGGTGCAGTAGGGGGCGCTGGAAGCGATGGAAGTGATAGAGAATCGGTGAAGTCCAGTCGGAGCGGCCGATCGGACCCTTTGATACGAAGCAGTTCCTTAAATAGAGCCATGGGCAATTATAGCTATGACCGGTTGTGATTATAGAGACCCCTTTGAAATATTTTAGAATTAACATACCACAACACAAACCTAGAACAGTGTTTAATAGTAGAACGCCCTCATCTACAAGATCTAGGACCTTACGTTACGGAATGAAACAGTTGTTCGTCGCCAAGCAATGCACTTATATATACGAGACTGGCATTGTCATGGCAACCACGAAATGGTGTCCTTAATCGGAAGAGAGTGCTTTACGTCGCCATAGCAACTGTTTGAGAAAAGTTTGAAGAATCTACAACTACTGACCCCTAGATCGTCAATGGCTCTTTAGTTACGGCTCATGATATGTGATGGTTCTGTCACCATGGTTACAGCTGTCTAGCGGCTGATATGGTTGCTGATTTTTGCATAGTCAGATTAGTCATCTCTTGGATTTTACATGTAATAGGAAAGAACTGGTCAATATATTTATGTTGATATTGTCTTAATTATGTTGAATATATACATATTAATATAATATTATATGTTAGAAATGTTGAACCCCTTTTATACTTGACAAACGAAAGGTCGGGGAACTGCAATTATTTGACGAATAGCTTTATTTTCACGGAGTGAAATGAGTCCTTGTGTGATGGAGGATTGTGAAAGTTAAATGCAAATTATTTAAAGTGAAAGTGAAAGCCAGAGAAAGTGAAAGCCGGAGAAAATGAAAGTATTGCTGGGTGATGAGAAGTTTGTCATGACATTTGAGTTTCAATTTATCAAACTTGAAGAAATAAGTTTGAAAGTTTTTTATTTTCTTAATTTTGTAATTTCATTTATTGTTCTTTTTGCAGTAAGAACTGAAAAATCATAATGAAATGAAAATCTAAATTAAATCTTTACGAACCTGTAGTTGGGACTGACAAACCTGATTTGCAAGTAACGGTCAAATGTAAAATGTAAAATTCAGAGATAATCAATTTGAAAGTAGTTATGGACTGCATGGAACGAGTGAGTGGGACCTTCTTTTCCGTATCAGAATTCCAGGAATGTGTGGAATGTTTGTAATTCAAAGAATTTGTGCGTAAGACATCTGTCTTAAATGTGATACAAAGATTAGGAATGACTAGATAGGACGGTAAGTGTCTAAATTGTAAATAGACATTGCAGACTGATGTAGAGAGACCGTCTCGACTTTTGTAAATACGTAAGAACATGAAAACAATTCTTCTCTTTTTCTTTTTTCTCATTTTTTCTTCTGTCTGCGAGATCCCTTCGTGTGATTGTGACGTGATGTCGCGTGGTTCCAAAGAACAATTTTCTGTCACTACTCGTTGATGTAAAATCATAGTGAGTTGATGCCGATTTTTGGAATCATATACTCAACTTTCGTTTCATTTTCTAACTTTTTACCACTCGATCTTTTTGCCATATTAATGAACACTATGAAACATTTCATATCTGTCATTCTCTATTTTCAACCAGTGCTGAGTTCATTGTAATGTAAATTATATGAGCCATATCCATTGTTAATTTTCCAGTTGAAATTCGTTGCATCGACAAGAATATTAATTCAATTCCATAACTTGTTAACAATGAGTTGATGTACATCCCTTCAAAATGAGTTCTGATCTTGCTCTCTGACTCTGAAGGGTCTAAAACAGACACTGTGTCACTTTTTCACAATATATATAATAACGATATATATTCTACATTTTCGGATTCATGTTTTACAAGTTTCTCCACACTGCGCAGTATTCAGTATTACATAACCCAATCAATATATTTTTAAACAATAGTTTTTTCTCAGGGATCTGAGGGCACATAAAACAATACAAAGAAATTGCCTCCGGATTTAGTTAATTTCTTTTACATGTCGAAGATAATTTTTTTTACTCTTTCAGTTGAAATAAACTTGCCAACGGTTACAGCAATGCTCATGTATGATATTTCATTGAACATGAATTGTACAACGGGGTACCCTGTTACACGATACAATATGTAGTTATTATAAAATACTCCACATTTGGTTTTCCTTTTATGGTGTAGATCAAGATTTGCATCTGAGTTTTTGGTAACGCATTTATTCTGCCGCTGGTCATCAACATGAATATTTTACTCATTTTGCGGAGTATTTTCCTTTATTAGTCATATGAACTGAGTTATTTTGAGGTTATTTATTTTTTATATTTTAATGCGGGCATTAGTTTAATTACTGTATTTGCCTGATTGCAATGTGGGCTCTTGATTATTAGAAATTAATCATCTCGACTAAATTAGAATGATCCTGTAGGCAACGCTTTTAGCTACTTGGATCTGCCTATATAATGAGAAATGTGCTGACAGATACATAACTTACTAACTGACCCATTAAAAATTGCCATGAGAAGATCAAAGAAGCTAAAAGATCAAATAAGTGTGGCTTTTAAATGGAAAAGAGCCCTCTATGAAACGTCAGGTGCCTATGATTGTAATCAGGCTTTTTACGGTAGTTAGAAATTGATTTATCCTAGAGTTGTGTGGCATAATTTAATTCAATACAGTAGTACCTCAATTTCAATGTGAAAGGACCGACACCTTGTGAATAAGTCACTGCTCAAATATATATGTGGTTCCCATTTCTCAGTCTGTTGTCCGTTCCTGAATTGCAGCTAATAAAAACATATAACTGGTCTTTTTCTATAAAAATAGCTGAATAGCTCTGAATGTATGAGTCATCGAGATCTGTGCTAATTGCATCGTGATCTAATGTATTGCGTCAGGTAGTGTTTTTAACCTCTGGTTTTTTTAGAGATCTTCGTCAAAAGTTGGATTTATGTACACATTTTTAAAGTATGTGAAATGTCAGCAGTTCAACGCTATATCGAGAAAGTTACTTTGAGATGTCAAACTAGTTCAGGAAGCACTGCGATGTATTGGTAGAATTTTTTTTTGCCTCACTAACTATTCAGACCTAATGGTCATTGTTCACATAAATTGTGGCCACGATAATATTTAAGCTCCAACTGTATTTATTTGTACATTTTACGTATTATCCATTGTTTGTTTTCAATGTACATTGTAATTCCAGGTGTTGACATGTTAATTTTAATTGCCTAACATTCAAATCCCTTTAATAGGGTTAGCATTTCATATCAAACTTTGTGTGTTTAAGTCGTATTCCAAACGTATTCCGTACAGAATCATGAAAGTTCCAAATGCGCAGTACAGGCGTAGAGTTACTGTAGCGATGTTTATTATAAAACAATCATGTATAGAGTTTTATTTGAGTCGAACGTAGCGACCGACATGCTTGTGCTGTGTCGCCTATGATACTGGCGAAAAGATGGTGTGATATGAAAACTATGATATTGTTGAGATGCAGTTAATGGTCAAATGATTTTAATTACATTATACGCTATTGGTTAAAGTAGTAATATGTCATCTCCATCCCTTTAATGTAATATATAAATGCTTATATAATATATATGAAAGGACAAGTAAGTCACAAGTTATTTTTATACAAAGTGAAAATGAATTATACTAGATAGCGTCAGATAATATGTAAGCAGTATATAATAGGAAGATAGTGATGATGAAGTTAAAAAGGACTCTTATGATTGTAATTAAAGATTTTTAATGTTTCCGTGAGCACTGTCGGAGTTAAGATATCAGGTTATCCACGGATCTGTTTTCAGTAATCGCAGGCATGGTAAAGTTTTGATGGTACGAGTCTTTCGTATGTCATTATTGGTGATTGTTTTACTTTTAATATTTTTTTCATATTAGTAAATATGAGAAAAGGATAAGTAAATAGGCTAATCATGACCCTGAAATGTTCTGCTTAATTTTTTAGTTAGAAGATCAGAAGTTTTGATGGTGCTTGTTCGTTGCTTCGTCTACTGACGTCTAGTCCGTACTAAATTCAGAATTAAGTCAAATTAACGAGCGCTAAATACTTGGGGAGTTAGAACATTTAGTCATTGATGTTTTTTGTCATGTAAATAAACGTGCGACTGCAGAGTTCGGAATATTAGGACTTGCTTTATTTATCTATTGTTACGTCTTTAAATTATGTAGATCACTGACATATTCCGACTGTTTACGCTCCTATTATGTAAAGTATTAAGTATTATGTAAATAAGATTGGAGCCTGACAGTTGAATTAATATTGTACATTGTATTATAGAAAATTCATAGGTTTCACAGTTGTATAGGGTCTTAAATTAGGGCATTCTGCCTGTGCATCATCTTTGTTTTATTTTCCTTATATTGTGTTTAAGTCATTAATCGGTTCCAATGCATGGTATTTATTAACTTATTAAGTCATATTCATAAGCGGTAAAACTTCATCTTTGAGACCATTGTTTTTTTTTTTAAATATTTTGTGGCTATAAAATTGTATTGTTTACCTGAGATACTGATGAGAGAGTGAAATTAACCTTATATGTGTGATAGTATGGTTTCACAAATTCAGTTCAGAATATGCTGCAAAAGCCAACAGAATACTTTGCCAATCCTGCCCTCGAAGTCACTGGTATAAAATAGTCACCTGCTGTTATCGACCATTACATTCCAACGACTCCACTGGTCTGAATTTTCATTATTTAACACTTATAAATGGTTAAATGTTTTAACGGCACAATTTATCAATTCCCTTTGTGTGACTAAGTAACACAAATTTGACTGTAATAATATATTATTACATTTTGTACTGTAATTTTCTTAACCTTTTGCTGGAATTGGCATACATGACTTATTCTCCATTTTAAATGTTGTCTAGCAACCATTCTCAGGCTACTAATTAATTAAAACACCCCAGTTGATATTTTAATTGGGTTTAGGTTCAGATTAAAAAAAAAGCAGACATCAGGGGTGAGGAAAGGGGGTCTAAAAATGTTCAGGTCCACCGAAATTTTCAAACGTTAACCTTCATCATAAACAAATATTCCGTGTTTACAAACTTATAAATGGTCTCAATTACGAAGTTTTACCGTTAATTAGACAGGCATTAGTTCATGTTATCATATACCCAGTCGTTTGTTATTTACTCATCACCTTCATTGTAATATCTGCACCTAGTCATACACACGTGTAAATTCAATCTACTTAGTTGTTTTTAAACGAAATATCGGCTACGAGAAGAAAGTAGCGCGGAAGTGTATACAGGTAGATCTCATTGTATTGTTGTACGCTAATTTATATGAAAAAATAAAATGTAGGAATACTATATATGCAGAATTTGTTGTCTTAATTTCATACTTTCAAATCTTTATAAACCCTGTATAATGTTATGATTACTTTTGTTTGTTTTGCTTATTATCAAATCCCCCAAAAAAAAGTTCATCTGTACTTGTGGAGAAGAGATTAATCCTGACCCTCATGTGGCGGAGGGATTTTAAGATTATAATGTAGTATGTATATTACAGAAAAACTTTCTTGATTATTCTTGAGTCACCTAAGGCCAAATTATGGTGGGAAATGGCCGGGCAGCACTCTGGCTCTATTTCTGTGCCATTCGCTTAAGAGTTTCGCATCACTCAAGACGCTCGATCCTGCTGTAGCAGCTGGATGGGCTAACTAGGCATCTGCCAATTTCACATTGGCCTGCTCCGCCAAAGGTCCTGGGTTTGATGACTGGCACTCTTAATGAACTACCTCCCATTCGTATAATATCCATGGGGTGTGTAACATGTGGACTGCTTATTATCTTATGTCTGCCTCTTGGTAGCTGGTCTTATATGGACTGACTTTCAGACCCTGTAGCATTGAGACATAGCCACGAAGTAATCATTGAAATATGCAGTATACTAAAATGGTTGCGTGAAGTAGCAGAAATCAATCTATTATTAAGAAAAACTACAGCACCAGGCAGTAACCCATCCAAGTACTAACCAGGCCCAATGTTGCTAAACTCAGTGATTAGATGAGAACCGGTGTACCCAACCTTGAAGGGCCGTAGCTGAAAGCCTCACTCTGACCACATCTAGTCTGCACTTAAAAAGTCTGGGAAATGGCAGAAATCAATGCATTATTAAGAAAAACTAGAGCACAATGGTATTATTAGGCAGTCACCCATCCAAGTACTAACCAGGCCCAACATTGCTTAACTCAGTGATTAGATGAGAACCGGTGTACTCAACCTGGAAGGGCCATAGCTGTAAGCCTCACTCTGACCACAGCTAGTCTACACTTAAAAAGTCTAAGAAGTAGTAGAAATCAATCTATTATTAAGAAAAACTACAGCACCAGGCAGTAACCCATCCAAGTACTAACCAGGCCCAATGTTGCTTAACTCAGTGATCACCAACCTTGAAGGGCCGTGGCTGGAAGCCTCACTCTGACCACATCTAGTCTACACTTAAAAAGTCTGAGAAATGGCA
Organism: Alitta virens; assembly: GCA_932294295.1. Taxonomy (NCBI): domain Eukaryota; kingdom Metazoa; phylum Annelida; class Polychaeta; order Phyllodocida; family Nereididae; genus Alitta; species Alitta virens. Next base: position 17,338,889 of record OW028585.1, on the reverse strand, counting down.
GAAATCAATGCATTATTAAGAAAAACTGGAGCACAATGGTATTATTAGGCAGTCACCCATCCAAGTACTAACCAGGCCCAACATTGCTTAACTCAGTGATTAGATGAGAACCAGTGTACCAAACCTTGAATGCCGTCGGTGATAGCCTCACTCTGATTACAGCTAGTCAACACATAAAAAGTCTGAGTAATGGCAGAAATCAATTAGGAAAAACTAGTATTACCAGGCAGTCACCCATCCAAGTACCAACCAGGCCCAATGTTGCTGAACTCAGTGATCAGATGAGAACCGGTGTACACAACCTTGAATGCCATAGCTGATAGCCTCATTCTGATTACAGCTAGTCAACACATAAAAGTCTGAGAAATGGCAGAAATCAATTAGGAAAAACTAGTATTACCAGGCAGTCACCCATCCAAGTTCTAACCATGCCCATCATTGCTTAATTCAGTGATCAGACAAGAACTGGTGTACCTAATCTTGAAGGGCCATAGCTGTAAGCCTCACTCTGACCACAGCTTGTCCACACTTTCAAAAGTCTGAGAAATGGCAGAAATCAATTAGAAAAAAATAGAGAACCTGGTATTACCAGGCGGTCACCTATCCAAGTTCTAACCAGGCCCAATGTTGCTTAACTCAGTGATCAGACAACAACTGGTGTACCCCACCTTGAAGGGCCGTAGCTGAAAGCCTCACTCTGACCACATCTAGTCTACACCTAAAAAGTCTGAGAAATGGCAGAAATCAATGCATTATTAGGAAAAACTAGGGCACAATGGTATTATTAGGCAGTCACCCATCCAAGTACTAACCAGGCCCAACATTGCTTAATTCAGTGATCAGATGAGAACCAGTGTACCCAACCTGGAAGGGCCTTAGCGGTCAGCCTCACTCTGACCACAGATAGTCCACACTTTCAAAAGTCTGAGAAATGGCAGAAATCAATTAAGAAAAACTAGAGAAGCCTGGTATTACCAGGCGGTCACCCATCCAAGTACTAACCAGGCCTAATGTTGTTTAACTCAGTGATCAGATGAGAACCGGTGTACCCAACCTTGAATGCCGTAGCTGATAGCCTCACTCTGATTACAGCTAGTCAACACATAAAAAGTCTGAGAAATGGCAGAAATCAATTAGGAAAAACTAGTATTACCAGGCAGTCACCCATCCAAGTTCTAACCAGGCCCAATGTTGCTTAACTCAGTGATCAGACAAGAACTGGTGTACCCAACCTTGAAGGGCTGTAGCTGAAAGCCTCACTCTGACCACAGCTAGTCCACACTTTCAAAAGTCTGAGAAATGGCAGAAATCAATTAGGAAAAACTAGAGAACCCTGGTATTACCAGGCGGTCACCCATCCAAGTACTAACCATGCCCAATGTTGCTTAACTCAGTGATCATATGAGAACAGGTGTACCCAACCTTGAAGGGCCGTAGCTGAAAGCCTCACTCTGACCACATCTAGTCTACACTTAAAAAGGCTGAGAAATGGCAGAAATCAATACATTATTAAGAAAAGCTAGAGCAGAATGGTATTATTAGGCAGTCACCCATCCAAGTACTAACCAGCCCAATGTTGCTTAACTCAGTGATCATATGAGAACAGGTGTACCCAACCTTGAAGGGCCGTAGCTGAAAGCCTCACTCTGACCACATCTAGTCTACACTTAAAAATTCTGAGAAATGGCAAAAATCAATGCATTATTAAGAAAAACTAGAGCACAATGGTATTATTAGGCAGTCACCCATCCAAGTACTAACCAGGCCCAACATTGCTTAACTCAGTGATCAGATGAGAACCGGTGTACCCAACCTGGAAGGGCTGTAGCTATAAGCCTCACTCTGACCACAGCTAGTCCACACTTTCAAAAGTCTGAGAAATGGCAGAAATCAATTAGGAAAACCTAGAGAACCTGGTATTACTAGGCGGTCACCCATCCAAGTTCTAACCAGGCCCAATGTTGCTTAACTCAGTGATCAGACAAGAACTGGTGTACCCAACCTGGAAGGGCTGTAGCTGAAAGCCTCACTCTGACCACAGCTAGTCCACACTTTCAAAAGTCTGAGAAATGGCAGAAATCAATTAGGAAAAACTAGAGAACCCTGGTATTACCAGGCGGTCACCCATCCAAGTACTAACCATGCCCAATGTTGCTTAACTCAGTGATCATATGAGAACAGGTGTACCCAACCTTGAAGGGCCGTAGCTGAAAGCCTCACTCTGACCACATCTAGTCTACACTTGAAAAGGCTGAGAAATGGCAGAAATCAATACATTATTAAGAAAAGCTAGAGCAGAATGGTATTATTAGGCAGTCACCCATCCAAGTACTAACCAGCCCAATGTTGCTTAACTCAGTGATCATATGAGAACAGGTGTACCCAACCTTGAAGGGCCGTAGCTGAAAGCCTCACTCTGACCACATCTAGTCTACACTTAAAAATTCTGAGAAATGGCAAAAATCAATGCATTATTAAGAAAAACTAGAGCACAATGGTATTATTAGGCAGTCACCCATCCAAGTACTAACCAGGCCCAACATTGCTTAACTCAGTGATCAGATGAGAACCGGTGTACCCAACCTGGAAGGGCTGTAGCTATAAGCCTCACTCTGACCACAGCTAGTCCACACTTTCAAAAGTCTGAGAAATGGCAGAAATCAATTAGGAAAAACTAGAGAACCTGGTATTACTAGGCGGTCACCCATCCAAGTTCTAACCAGGCTCAATGTTGCTTAACTCAGTGATCAGACAAGAACTGGTGTACCCAACCTTGAAGGGCTGTAGCTGAAAGGGTCACTCTGACCACAGGTAGTCCACACTTTCAAAAGTCTGAGAAATGGCAGAAATCAATTAAGAAAAACTAGAGAACCCTGGTATTACCAGGCGGTCACCCATCCAAGTTCTAACCATGCCCAATGTTGCTTAACTCAGTGATCAGATGAGAACCAGTGTAACCAACCTTGAAGGGCCGTAGTTGAAAGCCTCACTCTGACCACTGCTAGTCCACACTTTCAAAAGCCTGAGAAATGGCAGAAATCAATTAGGAAAAACTAGTATTACCCGGCAGTCACCCATCCAAGTTCTAACCAGGCCCAACGTTGCTTAACTCAGTGATTGGATGAGAACCGGTGTACCCAAACTTGAAGAGCCGTAGCTGAAAGCCTTATTCTGACCACATCTAGTCTACACTTAAAAAGTCTGAGAAATGTAGGAAATCAATGCATTATTAAGAAAAGCTGGAGCACAATGGTATTATTAGGCAGTAACCCATCCAAGTACTAACCACGCCCAATGTTGCTTAACTCAGTGATCAGATGAGAACCGGTGTACCCAACCTTGAATGCCGTAGCTGATAGCCTCACTCTGATTACAGCTAGTCAACGCATAAAAAGTCTGAGAAATGGCAGAAATCATTTAGGAAAAACTAGTATTACCAGGCAGTCACCCATCCAAGTTCTAACCAGGCCCATCGTTGCTTAACTCAGTAATCAGACAAGAACTGGTGTACCCAACCTTGAAGGGCCGTAGCTGTAAGCCTCACTCTGACCACAGCTAGTCCACACTTTCAAAAGTCTGAGAAATGGCAGAAATCAATTAGAAAAAACTAGAAAACCCTGGTATTACCAGGCGGTCACCCATCCAAGTACTAACCATGCCCAATGTTGCTTAACTCAGTGATCAGATGAGAACCGGTGTAACCAACCTTGAAGGGCCATAGCTGTAAGCCTCACTCTGACCACATCTAGTCTACACTTAAAAAGTGAGAAATGGCAGAAATCAATGCATTATTAAGAAAAACTAGAGAACCCTGGTATTACCAGGCGGTCACCCATCCAAGTACTAACCATGCCCAATGTTGCTTAACTCAGTGATCAGATGAGAACCGGTGTACCTAATCTTGAAGGGCCATAGCTGAAAGCCTCACTCTGACCACAGCTAGTCCACACTTTCAAAAGTCTGAGAAATGGCAGAAATCAATTAGGAAAAACTAGGGAACCTGGTATTACCAGGCGGTCACCCATCCAAGTTCTAACCAGGCCCAAAGTTGCTTAACTCAGTGATCAGACAACAACTGGTGTACCCCACCTTGAAGGGCCGTAGCTGATAGCCTCACTCTGACCACATCTAGTCTACACTTAAAAAGTCTGAGAAATGGCAGAAATCAATACATTATTAGGAAAAACTAGGGCACAATGGTATTATTAGGCAGTCACCCATCCAAGTACTAACCAGGCCCAACATTGCTTAACTCAGTGATTAGATGAGAACCGGTGTACCCAACCTTGAAGGGCCGTAGCTGAAAGCCTCACTCTAACCACATCTACTCTACACTTAAAAAGTCTGGGAAATGGCAGAAATCAATGCATTATTAAGAAAAGCTTGAGCACAATGGTATTATTAGGCAGTCACCCATCCAAGTACTAACCAGGCCCAACATTGCTTAACTCAGTGATTGGATGAGAACCAGTGTACCCAAACTTGAAGAGCCGTAGCTGAAAGCCTTATTCTGACCACATCTAGTCTACACTTAAAAAGTCTGAGAAATGTAGGAAATCAATGCATTATTAAGAAAAGCTGGAGCACAATGGTATTATTAGGCAGTAACCCATCCAAGTACTAACCACGCCCAATGTTGCTTAACTCAGTGATCAGATGAGAACCGGTGTACCCAACCTTGAATGCCGTAGCTGATAGCCTCACTCTGATTACAGCTAGTCAACGCATAAAAAGTCTGAGAAATGGCAGAAATCATTTAGGAAAAACTAGTATTACCAGGCAGTCACCCATCCAAGTTCTAACCAGGCCCATCGTTGCTTAACTCAGTAATCAGACAAGAACTGGTGTACCCAACCTTGAAGGGCCGTAGCTGTAAGCCTCACTCTGACCACAGCTAGTCCACACTTTCAAAAGTCTGAGAAATGGCAGAAATCAATTAGAAAAAACTAGAAAACCCTGGTATTACCAGGCGGTCACCCATCCAAGTACTAACCATGCCCAATGTTGCTTAACTCAGTGATCAGATGAGAACCGGTGTACCCAACCTTGAAGGGCCATTGCTGTAAGCCTCACTCTGACCACATCTAGTCTACACTTAAAAAGTGAGAAATGGCAGAAATCAATGCATTATTAAGAAAAACTAGAGAACCCTGGTATTACCAGGCGGTCACCCATCCAAGTACTAACCACGCCCAATGTTGCTCAACTCAGTGATCAGATGAGAACCGGTGTACCTAATCTTGAAGGGCCATAGCTGAAAGCCTCACTCTGACCACAGCTAGTCCACACTTTCAAAAGTCTGAGAAATGGCAGAAATCAATTAGGAAAAACTAGGGAACCTGGTATTACCAGGCAGTCACCCATCCAAGTTCTAACCAGGCCCAAAGTTGCTTAACTCAGTGATCAGACAACAACTGGTGTACCCCACCTTGAAGGGCCGTAGCTGATAGCCACACTCTGACCACATCTAGTCTACACTTAAAAAGTCTGAGAAATGGCAGAAATCAATACATTATTAGGAAAAACTAGGGCACAATGGTATTATTAGGCAGTCACCCATCCAAGTACTAACCAGGCCCAACATTGCTTAACTCAGTGATTAGATGAGAACCGGTGTACCCAACCTTGAAGGGCCGTAGCTGAAAGCCTCACTCTAACCACATCTACTCTACACTTAAAAAGTCTGGGAAATGGCAGAAATCAATGCATTATTAAGAAAAGCTTGAGCACAATGGTATTATTAGGCAGTCACCCATCCAAGTACTAACCAGGCCTAACATTGCTTAACTCAGTGATCAGATGAGAACCGGTGTACCCAACCTTGAATGCCGTAGCTGATAGCCTCATTCTGATTACAGCTTGTCAACGCATAAAAAGTCTGAGAAATGGCAGAAATCGATTAGGAAAAACTAGAGAACCTGGTATTACCAGGCGGTCACCCAGCCAAGTACTAACCATGCCCAATGTTGCTTAACTCAGTGATCAGACAACAACTGGTGTACCCCACCTTGAAGGGCCGTAGCTGACAACCTCACTCTGACCACAGCTAGTCCACACTTTCAAAAGTCTGAGAAATGGCAGAAATCAATTAGAAAAAACTAGAGAACCCTGGTATTACCAGGCGGTCACCCATCCAAGTACTAACCATGCCCAATGTTGCTTAACTCAGTGATCAGATGAGAACCGGTGTACCCAACCTTGAAGGGCCATAGCTGTAAGCCTCACTCTGACCACATCTAGTCTACACTTAAAAAGTGAGAAATGGCAGAAATTAATGCATTATTAGGAAAAACTAGGGCACAATGGTATTATTAGGCAGTCACCCATCCAAGTACTAACCAGGCCCAACATTGCTTAACTCAGTGATCAGATGAGAACCGGTGTACCCAACCTGGAAGGGCCGTAGCTGTAAGCCTCACTCTGACCACATCTAGTCTACACTTAAAAAGTCTGAGAAATGGCAGAAATCAATGCATTATTAAGAAAAGCTAGAGCACAATGGTATTATTAGGCAGTCACCCATCCAAGTACTAACCAGGCCCAATGTTGCTTAACTCAGTGATTATATGAGAACCGGTGTACCCAACCTTGAATGTCGTAGCTGATAGCCTCACTCTGATTACAGCTAGTCAACGCATAAAAAGTCTGAGAAATGGCAGAAATCAATTAGGAAAAACTAGTATTACCAGGCAGTCACTCATCCAAGTTCTAACCAGGCCCATCATTGCTTAACTCAGTGATCAGACAAGAACTGGTGTACCCAACCTTGAAGGGCCGTGGCTGTAAGCCTCACTCTGACCACAGCTAGTCCACACTTTCAAAAGTCTGAGAAATGGCAGAAATCAATTAGGAAAAACTGGTATAACCAGGCAGTCACCCATCCAAGTTCTAACCAGGCCCATCATTGCTTATCTCAGTGAGCAGACAAGAACTGGTGTACCCAACCTTGAAGGGCCGTAGCTGAAAGCCTCACTCTGACCACAGCTAGTCCACACTTTCAAAAGTTTGAGAAATGGCGGAAATCAATTAGGAAAAACTAGAGAACCCTGGTATTACCAGGCGGTCACCCATCCAAGTACTAACCATGCACAATGTTGCTTAACTCAGTGATCAGATGAGAACCGGTGTACCCAACCTCGAAGGGCCATAGCTGAAAGCCTCACTCTGATCACGTATAGTCTACACTTAAAAAGTCTGAGAAATGGCAGAAATCAATGCATTATTAAGAAAAACTAGAGCACAATGGTTTATTAGGAAGTCACCCATCCAAGTACTAAACAGGCCCAATGTTGCTTAACTCAGTGATCAGATGAGAACCGGTGTACCCAACCTTGAATGCCGTAGCTGATAGCCTCACTCTGATTACAGCTAGTCAACGCATAAAAAGTCTGAGAAATGGCAGAAATCAATTAGGAAAAACTAGTTTTACCAGGCAGTCACCCATCCAAGTTCTAACCAGGCCCATCGTTGCTTAACTCAGTGATCAGACAAGAACTGGTGTACCCAACCTTGAAGGGCCGTAGCTGAAAGCCTCACTCTGACCACAGCTAGTCCACACTTTCAAAAGTCTGAGAAATGGCGGAAATCAATTAGGAAAAACTAGAGAACCCTGGTATTACGAGGCGGTCACCCATCCAAGTACTAACCAGGCCCAACATTGCTTAACTCAGTGATTAGATGAGGACCGGTGTACCCAACCTTGAAGGGCCGTAGCTGAAAGCCTCACTCTAACCACATCTACTCTACACTTAAAAAGTCTGGGAAATGGCAGAAATCAATGCATTATTAAGAAAAGCTAGAGCACAATGGTATTATTAGGAAGTCACCCATCCAAGTACTAGCCAGGCCCAACATTGCTTAACTCAGTGATCAGATGAGAACCGGTGTACCCAACCTTGAATGCCGTAGCTGATAGCCTCACTCTGATTACAGCTAGTCAACGCATAATAAGTCTGAGAAATGGCAGAAATCCATTAGGAAAAACTAGAGAACCTGGTATTACCAGGCGGTCACCCATCCAAGTACTAACCATGCCCAATGTTGCTTAACTCAGTGATCAGACAACAACTGGTGTACCCCACCTTGAAGGGCCGTAGCTGAAAGCCTCACTCTGACCACAGCTAGTCCACACTTTCAAAAGTCTGAGAAATGGCAGAAATCAATTAGAAAAAACTAGAGAACCCTGGTATTACCAGGCGGTCACCCGTCCAAGTACTAACCATGCCCAATGTTGCTTAACTCAGTGATCAGATGAGAACCGGTGTACCCAACCTGGAAGGGCCGTAGCTGTAAGCCTCACTCTGACCACATCTAGTCTTCACCTAAAAAGTCTGAGAAATGGCAGAAATCAATGCATTATTAAGAAAAGCTAGAGCACAATGGTATTATTAGGCAGTCACCCATCCAAGTACTAACCAGGCCCAATGTTGCTTAACTCAGTGATTATATGAGAACCGGTGTACCCAACCTTGAATGCCGTAGCTGATAGCCTCACTCTGACCACAGCTAGTCCACACTTTCAAAAGTCTGAGAAATGGCGGAAATCAATTAGGAAAAACTAGAGAACCCTGGTATTACCAGGCGGTCACCCATCCAAGTACTAACCATGCCCAATGTTGCTTAACTCAGTGATCAGATGAGAACCGGTGTACCCAACCTCGAAGGGCCATAGCTGAAAGCCTCACTCTGACCACATATAGTCTACACTTAAAAAGTCTGAGAAATGGCAGAAATCAATGCATTATTAAGAAAAACTAGAGCACAATGGTATTATTAGGAAGTCACCCATCCAAGTACTAAACAGGCCCAATGTTGCTTAACTCAGTGATCAGATGAGAACCGGTGTACCCAACCTTGAATGCCGTAGCTGATTGCCTCACTCTGATTACAGCTAGTCAACACATAAAAAGTCTGAGAAATGGCAGAAATCAATTAGGAAAAACTAGTATTACCAGGCAGTCACCCATCCAAGTTCTAACCAGGCCCAATGTTGCTTAACTCAGTGATCAGACAAGAACCGGTGTACCCAACCTTGAATGCCGTAGCTGATAGCCTCACTCTGATTACAGCTAGTCAACACATAAAAAGTCTGAGAAATGGCAGAAATCAATTAGGAAAAACTAGTTTTACCAGGCAGTCACCCATCCAAGTTCGAACCAGGCCCATCGTTGCTTAAATCAGTGATCAGACAAGAACTGGTGTACCCAACCTTGAAGGACTGTAGCTGTAAGCCTCACTCTGACCACAGCTAGTCCACACTTTCAAAAGTCTGAGAAATGGCAGAAATCAATTAGGAAAAACTAGAGAACCTGGTAGTACCAGGCGGTCACCCATCCAAGTTCTAACCAGTCCTAATGTTGCTTAATTCAGTGATCAGACAAGAACTGGTGTACCCCACCTTGAAAGGCCGTAGCTGAAAGCCGCACTCTGACCACATCTAGTCTACACTTAAAAAGTCTGAGAAATGGCAGAAATCAATTAGGAAAAACTAGAGAACCCTGGTATTACCAGGCGGTCACCCATCCAAGTACTAACCATGCCCAATGTTGCTTAACTTAGCGATCAGATGAGAACCGGTGTACCCAACCTCGAAGGGCCGTAGCTGTAAGCCTCACTCTGACCACATCTAGTCTACACTTAAAAAGTATGAGAAATGGCAGAAATCAATGCATTATTAAGAAAAACTAGAGCACAATGGTATTATTAGGCAGTCACCCATCCAAGTACTAACCAGGCCCAACATTGCTTAACTCAGTGATCAGATGAGAACCAGTGTACCCAACCTGGAAGGGCCGTAGCTGTAAGCCTCACTCTGACCACAGCTAGTCCACACTTTCAAAAGTCTGAGAAATGGCAGAAATCAATTAGGAAAAACTAGAGAACCTGGTATTGCCAGGCGGTCACCCATCCAAGTACTAACCTTGCCCAACATTGCTTAACTCAGTGATTAGACAAGAACAGGTGTACCTAATCTTAAAGTGCCATAGCTGAAAGCCTCACTCTGACCACAGCTAGTCCACACTTTCAAAAGTCTGAGAAATGGCAGAAATCAATTAGGAAAAACTAGAGAACCTGGTATTACCCGGCGGTCACCCATCCAAGTACTAACCTTGCCCAACATTGCTTAACTCAGTGATCAGACAAGAACTGGTGTACCTAATCTTGAAGGGCCGTAGCTGAAAGCCTCACTCTGACCACATCTAGTCTACACTTTCAAAAGTCTGAGAAATGGCAGAAATCAATTAGGAAAAACTAGAGAACCTGGTAGTACCAGGCGGTCACCCATCCAAGTTCTAACCAGTCCCAATGTTGCTTAACTCAGTGATCAGACAAGAACTGGTGTACCCCACCTTGAAGGGCCGTAGCTGAAAGCCTCACTCTGACCACATTTAGTCTACACTTAAAAAGTCTGAGAAATGGCAGAAATCAATTAGGAAAAACTAGAGAACCCTGGTATTACCAGGCGGTCACCCATCCAAGTACTAACCATGCCCAATGTTGCTTAACTTAGTGATCAGATGTGAACCGGTGTACCCAACCTCGAAGGGCCGTAGCTGTAAGCCTCACTCTGACCACATCTAGTCTACACTTAAAAAGTATGAGAAATGGCAGAAATCAATGCATTATTAAGAAAAACTAGAGCACAATGGTATTATTAGGCAGTCACCCATCCAAGTACTAACCAGGCCCAACATTGCTTAACTCAGTGATCAGATGAGAACCGGTGTACCCAACCTGGAAGGGCCGTAGCTGCAAGCCTCACTCTGAACACATCTAGTCTACACTTAAAAAGTATGAGAAATGGCAGAAATCAATGCATTATTAAGAAAAACTAGAGCACAATGGTATTATTAGGAAGTCACCCATCCAAGTACTAACCAGGCCCAATGTTGCTTAACTCAGTGATCAGATGAGAACCGGTGTACCCAACCTTGAATGCCGTAGCTGATAGCCTCACTCTGATTACAGCTAGTCAACGCATAAAAAGTCTGAGAAATGGCAGAAATCAATTAGGAAAAACTAGTTTAACCAGGCAGTCACCCATCCAAGTTCTAACCAGGCCCATCGTTGCTTCACTCAGTGATCAGACAAGAACTGGTGTACCCAACCTTGAAGGGCTGTAGCTGTAAGCCTCACTCTGACCACGGCTAGTCCACACTTTCAAAAGTCTAAGAAATGGCAGAAATCAATTAGGAAAAACTAGTTTAACCAGGCGGTCACCCATCCAAGTACTAACCATGCCCAATGTTGCTTAACTCAGTGATCAGATGAGAACCGGTGTACCAAACCTCGAAGGGCCATAGCTGAAAGCCTCACTCTGACCACATATAGTCTACACTTAAAAAGTCTGAGAAATGGCAGAAATCAATGCATTATTAAGAAAAACTAGAGCACAATGGTATTATTAGGAAGTCACCCATCCAAGTACTAAACAGGCCCAATGTTGCTTAACTCAGTGATCAGATGAGAACCGGTGTACCCAACCTTGAATGCCGTAGCTGATAGCCTCACTCTGATTACAGCTAGTCAACGCATAAAAAGTCTGAGAAATGGCAGAAATCAATTAGGAAAAACTAGTTTTACCAGGCAGTCACCCATCCAAGTTCTAACCAGGCCCATCGTTGCTTAACTCAGTGATCAGACAAGAACTGGTGTACCCAACCTTGAAGGGCCGTAGCTGAAAGCCTCACTTTGACCACAGCTAGTCCACACTTTCAAAAGTCTGAGAAATGGCGGAAATCAATTAGGAAAAACTAGAGAACCCTGGTATTACCAGGTGGTCACCCATCCAAGTACTAACCAGGCCCAACATTGCTTAACTCAGTGATTAGATGAGGACCGGTGTACCCAACCTTGAAGGGCCGTAGCTGAAAGCCTCACTCTAACCACATCTACTCTACACTTAAAAAGTCTGGGAAGTGGCAGAAATCAATGCATTATTAAGAAAAGCTAGAGCACAATGGTATTATTAGGCAGTCACCCATCCAAGTACTAACCAGGCCCAACATTGCTTAACTCAGTGATCAGATGAGAACCGGTGTACCCAACCTTGAATGCCGTAGCTGATAGCCTCACTCTGATTACAGCTAGTCAACGCATAAAAAGTCTGAGAAATGGCAGAAATCAATTAGGAAAAACTAGAGAACCTGGTATTACCAGGCGGTCACCCATCCAAGTTCTAACCATGCCCGGTGTTGCTTAACTCAGTGATCAGATGAGAACCGGTGTACCCAACCTTGAAGGGCCGTAGCTGTAAGCCTCACTCTGACCACATCTAGTCTACACTTAAAAAGTGAGAAATGGCAGAAATTAATGCATTATTAGGAAAAACTAGGGCACAATGGTATTATTAGGCAGTCACCCATCCAAGTACTAACCAGGCCCAACATTGCTTAACTCAGTGATCAGATGAGAACCGGTGTACCCAACCTGGTAGGGCCGTAGCTGTAAGCCTCACTCTGACCACATCTAGTCTACACTTAAAAAGTCTGAGAAATGGCAGAAATCAATGCATTATTAAGAAAAGCTAGAGCACAATGGTATTATTAGGCAGTCACCCATCCAAGTACTAACCAGGCCCAATGTTGCTTAACTCAGTGATTATATGAGAACCGGTGTACCCAACCTTGAATGCCGTAGCTGATAGCCTCACTCTGACCACAGCTAGTCCACACTTTCAAAAGTCTGAGAAATGGCGGAAATCAATTAGGAAAAACTAGAGAACCCTGGTACTACCAGGCGGTCACCCATCCAAGTACTAACCATGCCCAATGTTGCTTAACTCAGTGATCAGATGAGAACCGGTGTACCCAACCTCGAAGGGCCATAGCTGAAAGCCTCACTCTGACCACATCTAGTCTACACTTAAAAAGTATGAGAAATGGCAGAAATCAATGCATTATTAAGAAAAACTAGAGCACAATGGTATTATTAGGAAGTCATCCATCCAAGTACTAAACAGGCCCAATGTTGCTTAACTCAGTGATCAGATGAGAACCGGTGTACCCAACCTGGAAGGGCTGTAGCTGTAAGCCTCACTCTGATCACAGCTAGTCCACACTTTCAAAAGTCTGAGAAATGGCAGAAATCAATTAGGAAAAACTAGAGAACCTGGTATTACCAGGTGGTCACCCATCCAAGTACTAACCTTGCCCAACATTGCTTAACTCAGTGATTAGACAAGAACAGGTGTACCTAATCTTAAAGGGCCGTAGCTGAAAGCCTCACTCTGGCCACAGCTAGTCCACACTTTCAAAAGTCTGAGAAATGGCAGAAATCAATTAGGAAAAACTAGAGAACCTAGTAGTACCCGGCGGTCACCCATCCAAGTACTAACCTTGCCCAACATTGCTTAACTCAGTGATCAGACAAGAACTGGTGTACCTAATCTTGAAGGGCCGTAGCTGAAAGCCTCACTCTGACCACATCTAGTCCACACTTTCAAAAGTCTGAGAAATGGCAGAAATCAATTAGAAAAAACTAGAGAACCTGGTAGTACCAGGCGGTCACCCATCCAAGTACTAACCAGTCCCAACATTGCTTAACTCAGTGATTAGACAAGAACAGGTGTACCTAATCTTAAAGGGCCGTAGCTGAAAGCCTCACTCTGACCACAGCTAGTCCACACTTTCAAAAGTCTGAGAAATGGCAGAAATCAATTAGGAAAAACTAGAGAACCCTGGTATTACCAGGCGGTCATTCATCCAAGTACTAACCATGCCCAATGTTGCTTAACTCAGTGATCAGATGAGAACCGGTGTACCCAACCTTGAAGGGCCATAGCTGAAAGCCTCACTCTGACCACATATAGTCTACACTTAAAAAGTCTGAGAAATGGCAGAAATCAATGCATTATTAAGAAAAACTAGAGCACAATGGTATTATTAGGAAGTCACCCATCCAAGTACTAACCAGGCCCAATGTTGCTTAACTCAGTGATCAGATGAGAACCGGTGTACCCAACCTTGAATGCCGTAGCTGATAGCCTCACTCTGATTACAGCTAGTCAACGCATAAAAAGTCTGAGAAATGGCAGAAATCAATTAGGAAAAACTAGTTTAACCAGGCAGTCACCCATCCAAGTTCTAACCAGGCCCATTGTTGCTTAACTCAGTGATCAGACAAGAACTGGTGTACCCAACCTTGAAGGGCTGTAGCTGAAAGCCTCACTCTGACCACATCTAGTCTACACTTAAAAAGTCTGAGAAATGGCAGAAATCAATTAGGAAAAACTAGAGAATCCTGGTATTACCAGGCGGTCACCCATCCAAGTACTAACCATGCCCAATGTTGCTTAACTCAGTGATCAGATGAGAACCGGTGTACCCAACCTCGAAGGGCCGTAGCTGTAAGCCTCACTCTGACCACATCTAGTCTACACTTAAAAAGTATGAGAAATGGCAGAAATCAATGCATTATTAAGAAAAACTAGAGCACAATGGTATTATTAGGCAGTCACCCATCCAAGTACTAACCAGGCCCAACATTGCTTAACTCAGTGATCAGATGAGAACCGGTGTACCCAACCTGGAAGGGCCATAGCTGTAAGCCTCACTCTGACCACAGCTAGTCCACACTTTCAAAAGTCTGAGAAATGGCAGAAATCAATTAGGAAAAACTAGAGAACCTGGTATTACCAGGCGGTCACCCATCCAAGTACTAACCTTGCCCAACATTGCTTAACTCAGTGATTAGACAAGAACAGGTGTACCTAATCTTGAAGGGCCATAGCTGAAAGCCTCACTCTGACCACAGCTAGTCCACACTTTCAAAAGTCTGAGAAATGGCAGAAATCAATTAGGAAAAACTAGAGAACCTGGTATTACCCGGCGGTCACCCATCCAAGTACTAACCTTGCCCAACATTGCTTAACTCAGTGATCAGACAAGAACTGGTGTACCTAATCTTGAAGGGCCGTAGCTGAAAGCCTCACTCTGACCACAGCTAGTCCACACTTTCAAAAGTCTGAGAAATGGCAGAAATCAATTAGGAAAAACTAGAGAACCCTGGAATTACCAGGCGGTCACCCATCCAAGTACTAACAATGCCCAATGTTGCTTAACTCAGTGATCAGATGAGAACCGGTGTACCTAACCTCGAAGGGCCGTAGCTGTAAGCCTCACTCTGACCACATCTAGTCTACACTTAAAAAGTCTGAGAAATGGCAGAAATCAATGCATTATTAAGAAAAACTAGAGCACAATGGTATTATTAGGCAGTCACCCATCCAAGTACTAACCAGGCCCAACATTGCTTAACTCAGTGATCAGATGAGAACCGGTGTACCCAACCTTGAAGGGCCTTAGCTGTTAGCCTCACTCTGACCACAGCTATTCCACACTTTCAAAAGAGAAATGGCAGAACTCAATTGGGAAAAACTAGAGAATCCAGACTTTGTTTGTTCGTTGTTCACACTTTGTTTGTTGTTCACACTTTGTTTGTTTGTTGTTCACACTTTGTTTTTTTGTTGTTCACACTTTGTTTGTTTGTTGTTCACACTTTGTTTGTTGTTCACACTTTGTTTGTTTGTTGTTCACACTTTTTTTGTTTGTTGTTCACACTTTGTTTGTTTATTGTTCACACTTTTTTTGTTTGTTGTTCACACTTTGTTTGTTGTTCACACTTTGTTTGTTTGTTGTTCACACTTTTATTGTTTGTTGTTCACACTTTGTTTGTTTGTTGTTCACACTTTTTTTGTTTGTTGTTCACACTTTTTTTGTTTGTTCACACTTTTTGTTTGTTGTTCACACTTTGTTTGTTTGTTGTTCACACTTTGTTTGTTGTTCACACTTTGTTTGTTTGTTGTTCACACTTTGTTTGTTGTTCACACTTTGTTTGTTTGTTGTTCACACTTTGTTTGTTTGTTGTTCACACTTTGTTTGTTTGTTGTTCACACTTTGTTTGTTGTTCACACTTTGTTTGTTTGTTGTTCACACTTTGTTTGTTTGTTGTTCACACCTTTTTTGGTTTGTTGTTCACACCTTTTTTGGTTTGTTGTTCACACCTTTTTTGGTTTGTTGTTCACACTTTTTTTATTTGTTGTTCACAATTTGTTTGTTTGTTGTTCACACTTTGTTTGTTGCTCACACCTTTTTTGGTTTGTTGTTCACACCTTTTTTGGTTTGTTGTTCACACCTTTTTTTGGTTTGTTGTTCACACCTTTTTTGGTTTGTTGTTCACACGTTTTTTTGGTTTGTTGTTCACACCTTTTTTTGGTTTGTTGTTCACACCTTTTTTGGTTTGTTGTTCACACCTTTTTTTGGTTTGTTGTTCACACCTTTTTTGGTTTGTTGTTCACAACTTTTTTTGGTTTGTTGTTCACACCTTTTTTGGTTTGTTGTTCACACCTTTTTTGGTTTGTTGTTCACACCTTTTTTGGTTTGTTGTTCACACCTTTTTTGGTTTGTTGTTCACACCTTTTTTGGTTTGTTGTTCACACCTTTTTGGGTTTGTTGTTCACACCTTTTTTTGGTTTGTTGTTCACACCTTTTTTGGTTTGTTGTTCACACCTTTTTTGGTTTGTTGTTCACACCTTTTTTTGGTTTGTTGTTCACACCTTTTTTTTGGTTTGTTGTTCACACCTTTTTTTGGTTTGTTGTTCACACCTTTTTTTGGTTTGTTGTTCACACCTGTTTTTGGTTTGTTGTTCACACCTTTTTTTGGTTTGTTGTTCACACCTTTTTTGGTTTGTTGTTCACACCTTTTTTGGTTTGTTGTTCACACCTTTTTGGGTTTGTTGTTCACACCTTTTTTTGGTTTGTTGTTCACACCTTTTTTGGTTTGTTGTTCACACCTTTTTTGGTTTGTTGTTCACACCTTTTTTTGGTTTGTTGTTCACACCTTTTTTTGGTTTGTTGTTCACACCTTTTTTTGGTTTGTTGTTCACACCTTTTTTTGGTTTGTTGTTCACACCTTTTTTTGGTTTGTTGTTCACACCTTTTTTTGGTTTGTTGTTCACACCTTTTTTTGGTTTGTTGTTCACACCTTTTTTTGGTTTGTTGTTCACACCTTTTTTTGGTTTGTTGTTCACACCTTTTTTTTGTTTGTTGTTCACACCTTTTTTTGGTTTGTTGTTCACACCTTTTTTGGTTTGTTGTTCACACCTTTTTTGGTTTGTTGTTCACACCTTTTTTGGTTTGTTGTTCACACCTTTTTTTGGTTTGTTGTTCACACCTTTTTTGGTTTGTTGTTCACACCTTTTTTGGTTTGTTGTTCACACCTTTTTTGGTTTGTTGTTCACACTTTTTTTATTTGTTGTTCACAATTTGTTTGTTTGTTGTTCACACTTTTTTTGTTTGTTGTTCACACTTTGTTTGTTTGTTGTTCACACTTTGTTTGTTTGTTGTTCACACTTTTTTTGTTTGTTGTTCACACTTTGTTTGTTTGTTGTTCACACTTTGTTTGTTTGTTGTTCACACTTTGTTTGTTGTTCACACTTTTTTTGTTTGTTGTTCACACTTTGTTTGTTGTTCACACTTTGTTTGTTGTTCACACTTTGTTTGTTTGTTGTTCACACTTTTTTTGTTTGTTGTTCACACTTTGTTTGTTTGTTGTTCACACTTTGTTTGTTTGTTGTTCACACTTTGTTTGTTGTTCACACCTTTTTTTGGTTTGTTGTTCATACCTTTTTTGGTTTGTTGTTCACACCTTTTTTGGTTTGTTGTTCACACCTTGTTTGGTTTGTTGTTCACACCTTTTTTTGGTTTGTTGTTCACACCTTTTTTGGTTTGTTGTTCACACCTTTTTTGGTTTGTTGTTCACACTTTTTTTATTTGTTGTTCACAATTTGTTTGTTTGTTGTTCACACTTTTTTTGTTTGTTGTTCACACTTTGTTTGTTTGTTGTTCACACTTTGTTTGTTTGTTGTTCACACTTTTTTTGTTTGTTGTTCACACTTTGTTTGTTTGTTGTTCACACTTTGTTTGTTTGTTGTTCACACTTTGTTTGTTTGTTGTTCACACTTTGTTTGTTGTTCACACTTTTTTTGTTTGTTGTTCACACTTTGTTTGTTGTTCACACTTTGTTTGTTGTTCACACTTTGTTTGTTTGTTGTTCACACTTTTTTTGTTTGTTGTTCACACTTTGTTTGTTTGTTGTTCACACTTTGTTTGTTTGTTGTTCACACTTTGTTTGTTGTTCACACCTTTTTTGGTTTGTTGTTCACACCTTTTTTGGTTTGTTGTTCACACCTTTTTTTGGTTTGTTGTTCACACCTTTTTTGGTTTGTTGTTCGCACCTTTTTTGGTTTGTTGTTCACACCTTTTTTGGTTTGTTGTTCACACCTTTTTTGGTTTGTTGTTCACACCTTTTTTGGTTTGTTGTTCACACCTTTTTTGGTTTGTTGTTCACACCTTTTTTGGTTTGTTGTTCACACCTTTTTTGGTTTGTTGTTCACACCTTTTTTGGTTTGTTGTTCACACCTTTTTTGGTTTGTTGTTCACACCTTTTTGGGTTTGTTGTTCACACCTTTTTTTGGTTTGTTGTTCACACCTTTTTTGGTTTGTTGTTCACACCTTTTTTGGTTTGTTGTTCACACCTTTTTTTGGTTTGTTGTTCACACCTTTTTTTGGTTTGTTGTTCACACCTTTTTTTGGTTTGTTGTTCACACCTTTTTTTGGTTTGTTGTTCACACCTTTTTTTGGTTTGTTGTTCACACCTTTTTTTGGTTTGTTGTTCACACCTTTTTTGGTTTGTTGTTCACACCTTTTTTGGTTTGTTGTTCACACCTTTTTTTGGTTTGTTGTTCACACCTTTTTTGGTTTGTTGTTCACACCTTTTTTGGTTTGTTGTTCACACCTTTTTTGGTTTGTTGTTCACACTTTTTTTATTTGTTGTTCACAATTTGTTTGTTTGTTGTTCACACTTTTTTTGTTTGTTGTTCACACTTTGTTTGTTTGTTGTTCACACTTTGTTTGTTTGTTGTTCACACTTTTTTTGTTTGTTGTTCACACTTTGTTTGTTTGTTGTTCACACTTTGTTTGTTTGTTGTTCACACTTTGTTTGTTGTTCACACTTTTTTTGTTTGTTGTTCACACTTTGTTTGTTGTTCACACTTTGTTTTTTGTTCACACATTGTTTGTTTGTTGTTCACACTTTTTTTGTTTGTTGTTCACACTTTGTTTGTTTGTTGTTCACACTTTGTTTGTTTGTTGTTCACACTTTGTTTGTTGTTCACACCTTTTTTTGGTTTGTTGTTCACACCTTTTTTGGTTTGTTGTTTACACCTTTTTTGGTTTGTTGTTCACACCTTGTTTGGTTTGTTGTTCACACCTTTTTTTGGTTTGTTGTTCACACCTTTTTTGGTTTGTTGTTCACACCTTTTTTGGTTTGTTGTTCACACTTTTTTTATTTGTTGTTCACAATTTGTTTGTTTGTTGTTCACACTTTTTTTGTTTGTTGTTCACACTTTGTTTGTTTGTTGTTCACACTTTGTTTGTTTGTTGTTCACACTTTTTTTGTTTGTTGTTCACACTTTGTTTGTTTGTTGTTCACACTTTGTTTGTTTGTTGTTCACACTTTGTTTGTTGTTCACACTTTGTTTGTTGTTCACACTTTGTTTGTTGTTCACACTTTGTTTGTTTGTTGTTCACACTTTTTTTGTTTGTTGTTCACACTTTGTTTGTTTGTTGTTCACACTTTGTTTGTTTGTTGTTCACACTTTGTTTGTTGTTCACACCTTTTTTGGTTTGTTGTTCACACCTTTTTTGGTTTGTTGTTCACACCTTTTTTTGGTTTGTTGTTCACACCTTTTTTGGTTTGTTGTTCGCACCTTTTTTGGTTTGTTGTTCACACCTTTTTTGGTTTGTTGTTCACACCTTTTTTGGTTAGTTGTTCACACCTTTTTTGGTTTGTTGTTCACACCTATTTTGGTTTGTTGTTCACACCTTTTTTGGTTTGTTGTTCACACCTTTTCTGGTTTGTTGTTCACACTTTTTTTATTTGTTGTTCACAATTTGTTTGTTTGTTGTTCACACTTTTTTTGTTTGTTGTTCACACTTTGTTTGTTTGTTGTTCACACTTTGTTTGTTTGTTGTTCACACTTTTTTTGTTTGTTGTTCACACTTTGTTTGTTTGTTGTTCACACTTTGTTTGTTTGTTGTTCACACTTTGTTTGTTTGTTGTTCACACTTTGTTTGTTGTTCACACTTTTTTTGTTTGTTGTTCACACTTTGTTTGTTGTTCACACTTTGTTTGTTGTTCACACTTTGTTTGTTTGTTGTTCACACTTTTTTTGTTTGTTGTTCACACTTTGTTTGTTTGTTGTTCACACTTTTTTTGTTTGTTCACACTTTTTGTTTGTTCACACTTTTTGTTTGTTGTTCACACTTTGTTTGTTTGTTGTTCACACTTTGTTTGTTGTTCACACTTTGTTTGTTTGTTGTTCACACTTTGTTTGTTGTTCACACTTTGTTTGTTTGTTGTTCACACTTTGTTTGTTTGTTGTTCACACTTTGTTTGTTTGTTGTTCACACTTTGTTTGTTGTTCACACTTTGTTTGTTTGTTGTTCACACTTTGTTTGTTTGTTGTTCACACCTTTTTTGGTTTGTTGTTCACACCTTTTTTGGTTTGTTGTTCACACCTTTTTTGGTTTGTTGTTCACACCTTTTTTTGGTTTGTTGTTCACACCTTTTTTGGTTTGTTGTTCACACTTTTTTTATTTGTTATTCACAATTTGTTTGTTTGTTGTTCACACTTTTTTTGTTTGTTGTTCACACTTTGTTTGTTTGTTGTTCACACTTTGTTTGTTTGTTGTTCACACTTTTTTTGTTTGTTGTTCACACTTTGTTTGTTTGTTGTTCACACTTTGTTTGTTTGTTGTTCACACTTTGTTTGTTGTTCACACTTTTTTTGTTTGTTGTTCACACTTTGTTTGTTGTTCACACTTTGTTTGTTGTTCACACTTTGTTTGTTTGTTGTTCACACTTTTTTTGTTTGTTGTTCACACTTTGTTTGTTTGTTGTTCACACTTTGTTTGTTTGTTGTTCACACTTTGTTTGTTGTTCACACCTTTTTTTGGTTTGTTGTTCATACCTTTTTTGGTTTGTTGTTCACACCTTTTTTGGTTTGTTGTTCACACCTTGTTTGGTTTGTTGTTCACACCTTTTTTTGGTTTGTTGTTCACACCTTTTTTGGTTTGTTGTTCACACCTTTTTTGGTTTGTTGTTCACACTTTTTTTATTTGTTGTTCACAATTTGTTTGTTTGTTGTTCACACTTTTTTTGTTTGTTGTTCACACTTTGTTTGTTTGTTGTTCACACTTTGTTTGTTTGTTGTTCACACTTTTTTTGTTTGTTGTTCACACTTTGTTTGTTTGTTGTTCACACTTTGTTTGTTTGTTGTTCACACTTTGTTTGTTTGTTGTTCACACTTTGTTTGTTGTTCACACTTTTTTTGTTTGTTGTTCACACTTTGTTTGTTGTTCACACTTTGTTTGTTTGTTGTTCACACTTTGTTTGTTTGTTGTTCACACTTTTTTTGTTTGTTGTTCACACTTTGTTTGTTTGTTGTTCACACTTTGTTTGTTTGTTGCTCACACTTTGTTTGTTGTTCACACCTTTTTTGGTTTGTTGTTCACACCTTTTTTGGTTTGTTGTTCACACCTTTTTTTGGTTTGTTGTTCACACCTTTTTTGGTTTGTTGTTCGCACCTTTTTTGGTTTGTTGTTCGCACCTTTTTTGGTTTGTTGTTCACACCTTTTTTGGTTTGTTGTTCACACCTTTTTTGGTTTGTTGTTCACACCTTTTTTGGTTTGTTGTTCACACCTTTTTTGGTTTGTTGTTCACACCTTTTTTGGTTTGTTGTTCACACCTTTTTTGGTTTGTTGTTCACACCTTTTTTGGTTTGTTGTTCACACCTTTTTGGGTTTGTTGTTCACACCTTTTTTTGGTTTGTTGTTCACACCTTTTTTGGTTTGTTGTTCACACCTTTTTTGGTTTGTTGTTCACACCTTTTTTTGGTTTGTTGTTCACACCTTTTTTTGGTTTGTTGTTCACACCTTTTTTTGGTTTGTTGTTCACACCTTTTTTTGGTTTGTTGTTCACACCTTTTTTTGGTTTGTTGTTCACACCTTTTTTTGGTTTGTTGTTCACACCTTTTTTGGTTTGTTGTTCACACCTTTTTTGGTTTGTTGTTCACACCTTTTTTTGGTTTGTTGTTCACACCTTTTTTGGTTTGTTGTTCACACCTTTTTTGGTTTGTTGTTCACACCTTTTTTGGTTTGTTGTTCACACTTTTTTTATTTGTTGTTCACAATTTGTTTGTTTGTTGTTCACACTTTTTTTGTTTGTTGTTCACACTTTGTTTGTTTGTTGTTCACACTTTGTTTGTTTGTTGTTCACACTTTTTTTGTTTGTTGTTCACACTTTGTTTGTTTGTTGTTCACACTTTGTTTGTTTGTTGTTCACACTTTGTTTGTTGTTCACACTTTTTTTGTTTGTTGTTCACACTTTGTTTGTTGTTCACACTTTGTTTTTTGTTCACACTTTGTTTGTTTGTTGTTCACACTTTTTTTGTTTGTTGTTCACACTTTGTTTGTTTGTTGTTCACACTTTGTTTGTTTGTTGTTCACAGTTTGTTTGTTGTTCACACCTTTTTTTGGTTTGTTGTTCACACCTTTTTTGGTTTGTTGTTCACACCTTTTTTGGTTTGTTGTTCACACCTTGTTTGGTTTGTTGTTCACACCTTTTTTTGGTTTGTTGTTCACACCTTTTTTGGTTTGTTGTTCACACCTTTTTTGGTTTGTTGTTCACACTTTTTTTATTTGTTGTTCACAATTTGTTTGTTTGTTGTTCACACTTTTTTTGTTTGTTGTTCACACTTTGTTTGTTTGTTGTTCACACTTTGTTTGTTTGTTGTTCACACTTTTTTTGTTTGTTGTTCACACTTTGTTTGTTTGTTGTTCACACTTTGTTTGTTTGTTGTTCACACTTTGCTTGTTTGTTGTTCACACTTTGTTTGTTGTTCACACTTTTTTTGTTTGTTGTTCACACTTTGTTTGTTGTTCACACTTTGTTTGTTGTTCACACTTTGTTTGTTTGTTGTTCACACTTTTTTTGTTTGTTGTTCACACTTTGTTTGTTTGTTGTTCACACTTTGTTTGTTTGTTGTTCACACTTTGTTTGTTGTTCACACCTTTTTTGGTTTGTTGTTCACACCTTTTTTGGTTTGTTGTTCACACCTTTTTTTGGTTTGTTGTTCACACCTTTTTTGGTTTGTTGTTCGCACCTTTTTTGGTTTGTTGTTCACACCTTTTTTGGTTTGTTGTTCACACCTTTTTTGGTTTGTTGTTCACACCTTTTTTGGTTTGTTGTTCACACCTATTTTGGTTTGTTGTTCACACCTTTTTTGGTTTGTTGTTCACACCTTTTTTGGTTTGTTGTTCACACCTTTTTTTGGTTTGTTGTTCACACCTTTTTTGGTTTGTTGTTCACACTTTTTTTATTTGTTGTTCACAATTTGTTTGTTTGTTGTTCACACTTTTTTTGTTTGTTGTTCACACTTTGTTTGTTTGTTGTTCACACTTTGTTTGTTTGTTGTTCACACTTTTTTTGTTTGTTGTTCACACTTTGTTTGTTTGTTGTTCACACTTTGTTTGTTTGTTGCTCACACTTTGTTTGTTGTTCACACCTTTTTTGGTTTGTTGTTCACACCTTTTTTGGTTTGTTGTTCACACC
The DNA here is from genome assembly GCA_932294295.1 of Alitta virens. NCBI lineage: Eukaryota > Metazoa > Annelida > Polychaeta > Phyllodocida > Nereididae > Alitta > Alitta virens. The sequence goes on along the minus strand of OW028585.1, from coordinate 17,315,216 downwards.
TTTTTTTGGTTTGTTGTTCACACCTTTTTTGGTTTGTTGTTCGCACCTTTTTTGGTTTGTTGTTCGCACCTTTTTTGGTTTGTTGTTCACACCTTTTTTGGTTTGTTGTTCACACCTTTTTTGGTTTGTTGTTCACACCTTTTTTGGTTTGTTGTTCACACCTTTTTTGGTTTGTTGTTCACACCTTTTTTGGTTTGTTGTTCACACCTTTTTTGGTTTGTTGTTCACACCTTTTTTGGTTTGTTGTTCACACCTTTTTGGGTTTGTTGTTCACACCTTTTTTTGGTTTGTTGTTCACACCTTTTTTGGTTTGTTGTTCACACCTTTTTTGGTTTGTTGTTCACACCTTTTTTTGGTTTGTTGTTCACACCTTTTTTTGGTTTGTTGTTCACACCTTTTTTTGGTTTGTTGTTCACACCTTTTTTTGGTTTGTTGTTCACACCTTTTTTTGGTTTGTTGTTCACACCTTTTTTTGGTTTGTTGTTCACACCTTTTTTGGTTTGTTGTTCACACCTTTTTTGGTTTGTTGTTCACACCTTTTTTTGGTTTGTTGTTCACACCTTTTTTGGTTTGTTGTTCACACCTTTTTTGGTTTGTTGTTCACACCTTTTTTGGTTTGTTGTTCACACTTTTTTTATTTGTTGTTCACAATTTGTTTGTTTGTTGTTCACACTTTTTTTGTTTGTTGTTCACACTTTGTTTGTTTGTTGTTCACACTTTGTTTGTTTGTTGTTCACACTTTTTTTGTTTGTTGTTCACACTTTGTTTGTTTGTTGTTCACACTTTGTTTGTTTGTTGTTCACACTTTGTTTGTTGTTCACACTTTTTTTGTTTGTTGTTCACACTTTGTTTGTTGTTCACACTTTGTTTTTTGTTCACACTTTGTTTGTTTGTTGTTCACACTTTTTTTGTTTGTTGTTCACACTTTGTTTGTTTGTTGTTCACACTTTGTTTGTTTGTTGTTCACAGTTTGTTTGTTGTTCACACCTTTTTTTGGTTTGTTGTTCACACCTTTTTTGGTTTGTTGTTCACACCTTTTTTGGTTTGTTGTTCACACCTTGTTTGGTTTGTTGTTCACACCTTTTTTTGGTTTGTTGTTCACACCTTTTTTGGTTTGTTGTTCACACCTTTTTTGGTTTGTTGTTCACACTTTTTTTATTTGTTGTTCACAATTTGTTTGTTTGTTGTTCACACTTTTTTTGTTTGTTGTTCACACTTTGTTTGTTTGTTGTTCACACTTTGTTTGTTTGTTGTTCACACTTTTTTTGTTTGTTGTTCACACTTTGTTTGTTTGTTGTTCACACTTTGTTTGTTTGTTGTTCACACTTTGCTTGTTTGTTGTTCACACTTTGTTTGTTGTTCACACTTTTTTTGTTTGTTGTTCACACTTTGTTTGTTGTTCACACTTTGTTTGTTGTTCACACTTTGTTTGTTTGTTGTTCACACTTTTTTTGTTTGTTGTTCACACTTTGTTTGTTTGTTGTTCACACTTTGTTTGTTTGTTGTTCACACTTTGTTTGTTGTTCACACCTTTTTTGGTTTGTTGTTCACACCTTTTTTGGTTTGTTGTTCACACCTTTTTTTGGTTTGTTGTTCACACCTTTTTTGGTTTGTTGTTCGCACCTTTTTTGGTTTGTTGTTCACACCTTTTTTGGTTTGTTGTTCACACCTTTTTTGGTTTGTTGTTCACACCTTTTTTGGTTTGTTGTTCACACCTATTTTGGTTTGTTGTTCACACCTTTTTTGGTTTGTTGTTCACACCTTTTTTGGTTTGTTGTTCACACCTTTTTTTGGTTTGTTGTTCGCACCTTTTTTGGTTTGTTGTTCGCACCTTTTTTGGTTTGTTGTTCACACCTTTTTTGGTTTGTTGTTCACACCTTTTTTGGTTTGTTGTTCACACCTTTTTTGGTTTGTTGTTCACACCTATTTTGGTTTGTTGTTCACACCTTTTTTGGTTTGTTGTTCACACCTTTTTTGGTTTGTTGTTCACACTTTTTTTATTTGTTGTTCACAATTTGTTTGTTTGTTGTTCACACTTTTTTTGTTTGTTGTTCACACTTTGTTTGTTTGTTGTTCACACTTTGTTTGTTTGTTGTTCACACTTTTTTTGTTTGTTGTTCACACTTTGTTTGTTTGTTGTTCACACTTTGTTTGTTTGTTGTTCACACTTTGTTTGTTTGTTGTTCACACTTTGTTTGTTGTTCACACTTTTTTTGTTTGTTGTTCACACTTTGTTTGTTGTTCACACTTTGTTTGTTGTTCACACTTTGTTTGTTTGTTGTTCACACTTTTTTTGTTTGTTGTTCACACTTTGTTTGTTTGTTGTTCACACTTTGTTTGTTTGTTGTTCACACTTTTTTTGTTTGTTCACACTTTTTGTTTGTTGTTCACACTTTGTTTGTTTGTTGTTCACACTTTGTTTTTTGTTCACACTTTGTTTGTTTGTTGTTCACACTTTGTTTGTTGTTCACACTTTGTTTGTTTGTTGTTCACACTTTGTTTGTTTGTTGTTCACACTTTGTTTGTTTGTTGTTCACACTTTGTTTGTTGTTCACACTTTGTTTGTTTGTTGTTCACACTTTGTTTGTTTGTTGTTCACACCTTTTTTGGTTTGTTGTTCACACCTTTTTTGGTTTGTTGTTCACACCTTTTTTGGTTTGTTGTTCACACCTTTTTTTGGTTTGTTGTTCACACCTTTTTTGGTTTGTTGTTCACACCTTTTTTTGGTTTGTTGTTCACACCTTTTTTGTTTGTTCACACTTTTTGTTTGCTGTTCACACTTTGTTTGTTTGTTGTTCACACTTTGTTTGTTGTTCACACTTTGTTTGTTTGTTGTTCACACTTTGTTTGTTGTTCACACTTTGTTTGTTTGTTGTTCACACTTTGTTTGTTTGTTGTTCACACTTTGTTTGTTTGTTGTTCACACTTTGTTTGTTGTTCACACTTTGTTTGTTTGTTGTTCACACTTTGTTTGTTTGTTGTTCACACCTTTTTTGGTTTGTTGTTCACACCTTTTTTGGTTTGTTGTTCACACCTTTTTTGGTTTGTTGTTCACACCTTTTTTTGGTTTGTTGTTCACACCTTTTTTGGTTTGTTGTTCACACCTTTTTTTGGTTTGTTGTTCACACCTTTTTTTGGTTTGTTGTTCACACCTTTTTTGGTTTGTTGTTCACACCTTTTTTTGGTTTGTTGTTCACACCTTTTTTGGTTTGTTGTTCACACCTTTTTTTGGTTTGTTGTTCACACCTTTTTTGGTTTGTTGTTCACACCTTTTTTGGTTTGTTGTTCACACCTTTTTTGGTTTGTTGTTCACACCTTTTTTGGTTTGTTGTTCACACCTTTTTTGGTTTGTTGTTCACACCTTTTTTGTTTGTTGTTCACACTTTGTTTGTTTGTTGTTCACACTTTTTTTGTTTGTTGTTCACACTTTGTTTGTTTGTTGTTCACACTTTGTTTGTTTGTTGTTCACACTTTGTTTGTTGTTCACACTTTTTTTGTTTGTTGTTCACACTTTGTTTGTTGTTCACACTTTGTTTGTTGTTCACACTTTGTTTGTTTGTTGTTCACACTTTTTTTGTTTGTTGTTCACACTTTGTTTGTTTGTTGTTCACACTTTGTTTGTTTGTTGTTCACACTTTGTTTGTTGTTCACACCTTTTTTTGGTTTGTTGTTCATACCTTTTTTGGTTTGTTGTTCACACCTTTTTTGGTTTGTTGTTCACACCTTGTTTGGTTTGTTGTTCACACCTTTTTTTGGTTTGTTGTTCACACCTTTTTTGGTTTGTTGTTCACACCTTTTTTGGTTTGTTGTTCACACTTTTTTTATTTGTTGTTCACAATTTGTTTGTTTGTTGTTCACACTTTTTTTGTTTGTTGTTCACACTTTGTTTGTTTGTTGTTCACACTTTGTTTGTTTGTTGTTCACACTTTTTTTGTTTGTTGTTCACACTTTGTTTGTTTGTTGTTCACACTTTGTTTGTTTGTTGTTCACACTTTGTTTGTTTGTTGTTCACACTTTGTTTGTTGTTCACACTTTGTTTGTTGTTCACACTTTGTTTGTTGTTCACACTTTGTTTGTTTGTTGTTCACACTTTTTTTGTTTGTTGTTCACACTTTGTTTGTTTGTTGTTCACACTTTGTTTGTTTGTTGTTCACACTTTGTTTGTTGTTCACACCTTTTTTGGTTTGTTGTTCACACCTTTTTTGGTTTGTTGTTCACACCTTTTTTTGGTTTGTTGTTCACACCTTTTTTGGTTTGTTGTTCGCACCTTTTTTGGTTTGTTGTTCACACCTTTTTTGGTTTGTTGTTCACACCTTTTTTGGTTTGTTGTTCACACCTTTTTTGGTTTGTTGTTCACACCTATTTTGGTTTGTTGTTCACACCTTTTTTGGTTTGTTGTTCACACCTTTTCTGGTTTGTTGTTCACACTTTTTTTATTTGTTGTTCACAATTTGTTTGTTTGTTGTTCACACTTTTTTTGTTTGTTGTTCACACTTTGTTTGTTTGTTGTTCACACTTTGTTTGTTTGTTGTTCACACTTTTTTTGTTTGTTGTTCACACTTTGTTTGTTTGTTGTTCACACTTTGTTTGTTTGTTGTTCACACTTTGTTTGTTTGTTGTTCACACTTTGTTTGTTGTTCACACTTTTTTTGTTTGTTGTTCACACTTTGTTTGTTGTTCACACTTTGTTTGTTGTTCACACTTTGTTTGTTTGTTGTTCACACTTTTTTTGTTTGTTGTTCACACTTTGTTTGTTTGTTGTTCACACTTTTTTTGTTTGTTCACACTTTTTGTTTGTTCACACTTTTTGTTTGTTGTTCACACTTTGTTTGTTTGTTGTTCACACTTTGTTTGTTGTTCACACTTTGTTTGTTTGTTGTTCACACTTTGTTTGTTGTTCACACTTTGTTTGTTTGTTGTTCACACTTTGTTTGTTTGTTGTTCACACTTTGTTTGTTTGTTGTTCACACTTTGTTTGTTGTTCACACTTTGTTTGTTTGTTGTTCACACTTTGTTTGTTTGTTGTTCACACCTTTTTTGGTTTGTTGTTCACACCTTTTTTGGTTTGTTGTTCACACCTTTTTTGGTTTGTTGTTCACACCTTTTTTTGGTTTGTTGTTCACACCTTTTTTGGTTTGTTGTTCACACTTTTTTTATTTGTTATTCACAATTTGTTTGTTTGTTGTTCACACTTTTTTTGTTTGTTGTTCACACTTTGTTTGTTTGTTGTTCACACTTTGTTTGTTTGTTGTTCACACTTTTTTTGTTTGTTGTTCACACTTTGTTTGTTTGTTGTTCACACTTTGTTTGTTTGTTGTTCACACTTTGTTTGTTGTTCACACTTTTTTTGTTTGTTGTTCACACTTTGTTTGTTGTTCACACTTTGTTTGTTGTTCACACTTTGTTTGTTTGTTGTTCACACTTTTTTTGTTTGTTGTTCACACTTTGTTTGTTTGTTGTTCACACTTTGTTTGTTTGTTGTTCACACTTTGTTTGTTGTTCACACCTTTTTTTGGTTTGTTGTTCATACCTTTTTTGGTTTGTTGTTCACACCTTTTTTGGTTTGTTGTTCACACCTTGTTTGGTTTGTTGTTCACACCTTTTTTTGGTTTGTTGTTCACACCTTTTTTGGTTTGTTGTTCACACCTTTTTTGGTTTGTTGTTCACACTTTTTTTATTTGTTGTTCACAATTTGTTTGTTTGTTGTTCACACTTTTTTTGTTTGTTGTTCACACTTTGTTTGTTTGTTGTTCACACTTTGTTTGTTTGTTGTTCACACTTTTTTTGTTTGTTGTTCACACTTTGTTTGTTTGTTGTTCACACTTTGTTTGTTTGTTGTTCACACTTTGTTTGTTTGTTGTTCACACTTTGTTTGTTGTTCACACTTTTTTTGTTTGTTGTTCACACTTTGTTTGTTGTTCACACTTTGTTTGTTTGTTGTTCACACTTTGTTTGTTTGTTGTTCACACTTTTTTTGTTTGTTGTTCACACTTTGTTTGTTTGTTGTTCACACTTTGTTTGTTTGTTGCTCACACTTTGTTTGTTGTTCACACCTTTTTTGGTTTGTTGTTCACACCTTTTTTGGTTTGTTGTTCACACCTTTTTTTGGTTTGTTGTTCACACCTTTTTTGGTTTGTTGTTCGCACCTTTTTTGGTTTGTTGTTCGCACCTTTTTTGGTTTGTTGTTCACACCTTTTTTGGTTTGTTGTTCACACCTTTTTTGGTTTGTTGTTCACACCTTTTTTGGTTTGTTGTTCACACCTTTTTTGGTTTGTTGTTCACACCTTTTTTGGTTTGTTGTTCACACCTTTTTTGGTTTGTTGTTCACACCTTTTTTGGTTTGTTGTTCACACCTTTTTGGGTTTGTTGTTCACACCTTTTTTTGGTTTGTTGTTCACACCTTTTTTGGTTTGTTGTTCACACCTTTTTTGGTTTGTTGTTCACACCTTTTTTTGGTTTGTTGTTCACACCTTTTTTTGGTTTGTTGTTCACACCTTTTTTTGGTTTGTTGTTCACACCTTTTTTTGGTTTGTTGTTCACACCTTTTTTTGGTTTGTTGTTCACACCTTTTTTTGGTTTGTTGTTCACACCTTTTTTGGTTTGTTGTTCACACCTTTTTTGGTTTGTTGTTCACACCTTTTTTTGGTTTGTTGTTCACACCTTTTTTGGTTTGTTGTTCACACCTTTTTTGGTTTGTTGTTCACACCTTTTTTGGTTTGTTGTTCACACTTTTTTTATTTGTTGTTCACAATTTGTTTGTTTGTTGTTCACACTTTTTTTGTTTGTTGTTCACACTTTGTTTGTTTGTTGTTCACACTTTGTTTGTTTGTTGTTCACACTTTTTTTGTTTGTTGTTCACACTTTGTTTGTTTGTTGTTCACACTTTGTTTGTTTGTTGTTCACACTTTGTTTGTTGTTCACACTTTTTTTGTTTGTTGTTCACACTTTGTTTGTTGTTCACACTTTGTTTTTTGTTCACACTTTGTTTGTTTGTTGTTCACACTTTTTTTGTTTGTTGTTCACACTTTGTTTGTTTGTTGTTCACACTTTGTTTGTTTGTTGTTCACAGTTTGTTTGTTGTTCACACCTTTTTTTGGTTTGTTGTTCACACCTTTTTTGGTTTGTTGTTCACACCTTTTTTGGTTTGTTGTTCACACCTTGTTTGGTTTGTTGTTCACACCTTTTTTTGGTTTGTTGTTCACACCTTTTTTGGTTTGTTGTTCACACCTTTTTTGGTTTGTTGTTCACACTTTTTTTATTTGTTGTTCACAATTTGTTTGTTTGTTGTTCACACTTTTTTTGTTTGTTGTTCACACTTTGTTTGTTTGTTGTTCACACTTTGTTTGTTTGTTGTTCACACTTTTTTTGTTTGTTGTTCACACTTTGTTTGTTTGTTGTTCACACTTTGTTTGTTTGTTGTTCACACTTTGCTTGTTTGTTGTTCACACTTTGTTTGTTGTTCACACTTTTTTTGTTTGTTGTTCACACTTTGTTTGTTGTTCACACTTTGTTTGTTGTTCACACTTTGTTTGTTTGTTGTTCACACTTTTTTTGTTTGTTGTTCACACTTTGTTTGTTTGTTGTTCACACTTTGTTTGTTTGTTGTTCACACTTTGTTTGTTGTTCACACCTTTTTTGGTTTGTTGTTCACACCTTTTTTGGTTTGTTGTTCACACCTTTTTTTGGTTTGTTGTTCACACCTTTTTTGGTTTGTTGTTCGCACCTTTTTTGGTTTGTTGTTCACACCTTTTTTGGTTTGTTGTTCACACCTTTTTTGGTTTGTTGTTCACACCTTTTTTGGTTTGTTGTTCACACCTATTTTGGTTTGTTGTTCACACCTTTTTTGGTTTGTTGTTCACACCTTTTTTGGTTTGTTGTTCACACCTTTTTTTGGTTTGTTGTTCACACCTTTTTTGGTTTGTTGTTCGCACCTTTTTTGGTTTGTTGTTCACACCTTTTTTGGTTTGTTGTTCACACCTTTTTTGGTTTGTTGTTCACACCTTTTTTGGTTTGTTGTTCACACCTATTTTGGTTTGTTGTTCACACCTTTTTTGGTTTGTTGTTCACACCTTTTTTGGTTTGTTGTTCACACTTTTTTTATTTGTTGTTCACAATTTGTTTGTTTGTTGTTCATACTTTTTTTGTTTGTTGTTCACACTTTGTTTGTTTGTTGTTCACACTTTGTTTGTTTGTTGTTCACACTTTTTTTGTTTGTTGTTCACACTTTGTTTGTTTGTTGTTCACACTTTGTTTGTTTGTTGTTCACACTTTGTTTGTTTGTTGTTCACACTTTGTTTGTTGTTCACACTTTTTTTGTTTGTTGTTCACACTTTGTTTGTTGTTCACACTTTGTTTGTTGTTCACACTTTGTTTGTTTGTTGTTCACACTTTTTTTGTTTGTTGTTCACACTTTGTTTGTTTGTTGTTCACACTTTGTTTGTTTGTTGTTCACACTTTTTTTGTTTGTTCACACTTTTTGTTTGTTGTTCACACTTTGTTTGTTTGTTGTTCACACTTTGTTTTTTGTTCACACTTTGTTTGTTTGTTGTTCACACTTTGTTTGTTGTTCACACTTTGTTTGTTTGTTGTTCACACTTTGTTTGTTTGTTGTTCACACTTTGTTTGTTTGTTGTTCACACTTTGTTTGTTGTTCACACTTTGTTTGTTTGTTGTTCACACTTTGTTTGTTTGTTGTTCACACCTTTTTTGGTTTGTTGTTCACACCTTTTTTGGTTTGTTGTTCACACCTTTTTTGGTTTGTTGTTCACACCTTTTTTTGGTTTGTTGTTCACACCTTTTTTGGTTTGTTGTTCACACCTTTTTTTGGTTTGTTGTTCACACCTTTTTTGTTTGTTCACACTTTTTGTTTGCCGTTCACACTTTGTTTGTTTGTTGTTCACACTTTGTTTGTTGTTCACACTTTGTTTGTTTGTTGTTCACACTTTGTTTGTTGTTCACACTTTGTTTGTTTGTTGTTCACACTTTGTTTGTTTGTTGTTCACACTTTGTTTGTTTGTTGTTCACACTTTGTTTGTTGTTCACACTTTGTTTGTTTGTTGTTCACACTTTGTTTGTTTGTTGTTCACACCTTTTTTGGTTTGTTGTTCACACCTTTTTTGGTTTGTTGTTCACACCTTTTTTGGTTTGTTGTTCACACCTTTTTTTGGTTTGTTGTTCACACCTTTTTTGGTTTGTTGTTCACACCTTTTTTTGGTTTGTTGTTCACACCTTTTTTTGGTTTGTTGTTCACACCTTTTTTGGTTTGTTGTTCACACCTTTTTTTGGTTTGTTGTTCACACCTTTTTTGGTTTGTTGTTCACACCTTTTTTTGGTTTGTTGTTCACACCTTTTTTGGTTTGTTGTTCACACCTTTTTTGGTTTGTTGTTCACACCTTTTTTGGTTTGTTGTTCACACCTTTTTTGGTTTGTTGTTCACACCTTTTTTGGTTTGTTGTTCACACCTTTTTTGTTTGTTGTTCACACTTTGTTTGTTTGTTGTTCACACTTTTTTTGTTTGTTGTTCACACTTTGTTTGTTTGTTGTTCACACTTTGTTTGTTTGTTGTTCACACTTTGTTTGTTGTTCACACTTTTTTTGTTTGTTGTTCACACTTTGTTTGTTGTTCACACTTTGTTTGTTGTTCACACTTTGTTTGTTTGTTGTTCACACTTTTTTTGTTTGTTGTTCACACTTTGTTTGTTTGTTGTTCACACTTTGTTTGTTTGTTGTTCACACTTTGTTTGTTGTTCACACCTTTTTTTGGTTTGTTGTTCATACCTTTTTTAGTTTGTTGTTCACACCTTTTTTGGTTTGTTGTTCACACCTTGTTTGGTTTGTTGTTCACACCTTTTTTTGGTTTGTTGTTCACACCTTTTTTGGTTTGTTGTTCACACCTTTTTTGGTTTGTTGTTCACACTTTTTTTATTTGTTGTTCACAATTTGTTTGTTTGTTGTTCACACTTTTTTTGTTTGTTGTTCACACTTTGTTTGTTTGTTGTTCACACTTTGTTTGTTTGTTGTTCACACTTTTTTTGTTTGTTGTTCACACTTTGTTTGTTTGTTGTTCACACTTTGTTTGTTTGTTGTTCACACTTTGTTTGTTTGTTGTTCACACTTTGTTTGTTGTTCACACTTTTTTTGTTTGTTGTTCACACTTTGTTTGTTGTTCACACTTTGTTTGTTGTTCACACTTTGTTTGTTTGTTGTTCACACTTTTTTTGTTTGTTGTTCACACTTTGTTTGTTTGTTGTTCACACCTTTTTTTGGTTTGTTGTTCACACCTGTTTTTGGTTTGTTGTTCACACCTTTTTTTGGTTTGTTGTTCACACCTTTTTTGGTTTGTTGTTCACACCTTTTTTGGTTTGTTGTTCACACCTTTTTGGGTTTGTTGTTCACACCTTTTTTTGGTTTGTTGTTCACACCTTTTTTGGTTTGTTGTTCACACCTTTTTTGGTTTGTTGTTCACACCTTTTTTTGGTTTGTTGTTCACACCTTTTTTTGGTTTGTTGTTCACACCTTTTTTTGGTTTGTTGTTCACACCTTTTTTTGGTTTGTTGTTCACACCTTTTTTTGGTTTGTTGTTCACACCTTTTTTTGGTTTGTTGTTCACACCTTTTTTTGGTTTGTTGTTCACACCTTTTTTTGGTTTGTTGTTCACACCTTTTTTTTGTTTGTTGTTCACACCTTTTTTTGGTTTGTTGTTCACACCTTTTTTGGTTTGTTGTTCACACCTTTTTTGGTTTGTTGTTCACACCTTTTTTGGTTTGTTGTTCACACCTTTTTTTGGTTTGTTGTTCACACCTTTTTTGGTTTGTTGTTCACACCTTTTTTGGTTTGTTGTTCACACCTTTTTTGGTTTGTTGTTCACACTTTTTTTATTTGTTGTTCACAATTTGTTTGTTTGTTGTTCACACTTTTTTTGTTTGTTGTTCACACTTTGTTTGTTTGTTGTTCACACTTTGTTTGTTTGTTGTTCACACTTTTTTTGTTTGTTGTTCACACTTTGTTTGTTTGTTGTTCACACTTTGTTTGTTTGTTGTTCACACTTTGTTTGTTGTTCACACTTTTTTTGTTTGTTGTTCACACTTTGTTTGTTGTTCACACTTTGTTTGTTGTTCACACTTTGTTTGTTTGTTGTTCACACTTTTTTTGTTTGTTGTTCACACTTTGTTTGTTTGTTGTTCACACTTTGTTTGTTTGTTGTTCACACTTTGTTTGTTGTTCACACCTTTTTTTGGTTTGTTGTTCATACCTTTTTTGGTTTGTTGTTCACACCTTTTTTGGTTTGTTGTTCACACCTTGTTTGGTTTGTTGTTCACACCTTTTTTTGGTTTGTTGTTCACACCTTTTTTGGTTTGTTGTTCACACCTTTTTTGGTTTGTTGTTCACACTTTTTTTATTTGTTGTTCACAATTTGTTTGTTTGTTGTTCACACTTTTTTTGTTTGTTGTTCACACTTTGTTTGTTTGTTGTTCACACTTTGTTTGTTTGTTGTTCACACTTTTTTTGTTTGTTGTTCACACTTTGTTTGTTTGTTGTTCACACTTTGTTTGTTTGTTGTTCACACTTTGTTTGTTTGTTGTTCACACTTTGTTTGTTGTTCACACTTTTTTTGTTTGTTGTTCACACTTTGTTTGTTGTTCACACTTTGTTTGTTGTTCACACTTTGTTTGTTTGTTGTTCACACTTTTTTTGTTTGTTGTTCACACTTTGTTTGTTTGTTGTTCACACTTTGTTTGTTTGTTGTTCACACTTTGTTTGTTGTTCACACCTTTTTTGGTTTGTTGTTCACACCTTTTTTGGTTTGTTGTTCACACCTTTTTTTGGTTTGTTGTTCACACCTTTTTTGGTTTGTTGTTCGCACCATTTTTGGTTTGTTGTTCACACCTTTTTTGGTTTGTTGTTCACACCTTTTTTGGTTTGTTGTTCACACCTTTTTTGGTTTGTTGTTCACACCTTTTTTGGTTTGTTGTTCACACCTTTTTTGGTTTGTTGTTCACACCTTTTTTGGTTTGTTGTTCACACCTTTTTTGGTTTGTTGTTCACACCTTTTTTGGTTTGTTGTTCACACCTTTTTGGGTTTGTTGTTCACACCTTTTTTTGGTTTGTTGTTCACACCTTTTTTGGTTTGTTGTTCACACCTTTTTTGGTTTGTTGTTCACACCTTTTTTTGGTTTGTTGTTCACACCTTTTTTTGGTTTGTTGTTCACACCTTTTTTTGGTTTGTTGTTCACACCTTTTTTTGGTTTGTTGTTCACACCTTTTTTTGGTTTGTTGTTCACACCTTTTTTTGGTTTGTTGTTCACACCTTTTTTGGTTTGTTGTTCACACCTTTTTTGGTTTGTTGTTCACACCTTTTTTTGGTTTGTTGTTCACACCTTTTTTGGTTTGTTGTTCACACCTTTTTTGGTTTGTTGTTCACACCTTTTTTGGTTTGTTGTTCACACTTTTTTTATTTGTTGTTCACAATTTGTTTGTTTGTTGTTCACACTTTTTTTGTTTGTTGTTCACACTTTGTTTGTTTGTTGTTCACACTTTGTTTGTTTGTTGTTCACACTTTTTTTGTTTGTTGTTCACACTTTGTTTGTTTGTTGTTCACACTTTGTTTGTTTGTTGTTCACACTTTGTTTGTTGTTCACACTTTTTTTGTTTGTTGTTCACACTTTGTTTGTTGTTCACACTTTGTTTTTTGTTCACACTTTGTTTGTTTGTTGTTCACACTTTTTTTGTTTGTTGTTCACACTTTGTTTGTTTGTTGTTCACACTTTGTTTGTTTGTTGTTCACACTTTGTTTGTTGTTCACACCTTTTTTTGGTTTGTTGTTCACACCTTTTTTGGTTTGTTGTTTACACCTTTTTTGGTTTGTTGTTCACACCTTGTTTGGTTTGTTGTTCACACCTTTTTTTGGTTTGTTGTTCACACCTTTTTTGGTTTGTTGTTCACACCTTTTTTGGTTTGTTGTTCACACTTTTTTTATTTGTTGTTCACAATTTGTTTGTTTGTTGTTCACACTTTTTTTGTTTGTTGTTCACACTTTGTTTGTTTGTTGTTCACACTTTGTTTGTTTGTTGTTCACACTTTTTTTGTTTGTTGTTCACACTTTGTTTGTTTGTTGTTCACACTTTGTTTGTTTGTTGTTCACACTTTGTTTGTTTGTTGTTCACACTTTGTTTGTTGTTCACACTTTGTTTGTTGTTCACACTTTGTTTGTTGTTCACACTTTGTTTGTTTGTTGTTCACACTTTTTTTGTTTGTTGTTCACACTTTGTTTGTTTGTTGTTCACACTTTGTTTGTTTGTTGTTCACACTTTGTTTGTTGTTCACACCTTTTTTGGTTTGTTGTTCACACCTTTTTTGGTTTGTTGTTCACACCTTTTTTTGGTTTGTTGTTCACACCTTTTTTGGTTTGTTGTTCGCACCTTTTTTGGTTTGTTGTTCACACCTTTTTTGGTTTGTTGTTCACACCTTTTTTGGTTTGTTGTTCACACCTTTTTTGGTTTGTTGTTCACACCTATTTTGGTTTGTTGTTCACACCTTTTTTGGTTTGTTGTTCACACCTTTTCTGGTTTGTTGTTCACACTTTTTTTATTTGTTGTTCACAATTTGTTTGTTTGTTGTTCACACTTTTTTTGTTTGTTGTTCACACTTTGTTTGTTTGTTGTTCACACTTTGTTTGTTTGTTGTTCACACTTTTTTTGTTTGTTGTTCACACTTTGTTTGTTTGTTGTTCACACTTTGTTTGTTTGTTGTTCACACTTTGTTTGTTTGTTGTTCACACTTTGTTTGTTGTTCACACTTTTTTTGTTTGTTGTTCACACTTTGTTTGTTGTTCACACTTTGTTTGTTGTTCACACTTTGTTTGTTTGTTGTTCACACTTTTTTTGTTTGTTGTTCACACTTTGTTTGTTTGTTGTTCACACTTTTTTTGTTTGTTCACACTTTTTGTTTGTTCACACTTTTTGTTTGTTGTTCACACTTTGTTTGTTTGTTGTTCACACTTTGTTTGTTGTTCACACTTTGTTTGTTTGTTGTTCACACTTTGTTTGTTGTTCACACTTTGTTTGTTTGTTGTTCACACTTTGTTTGTTTGTTGTTCACACTTTGTTTGTTTGTTGTTCACACTTTGTTTGTTGTTCACACTTTGTTTGTTTGTTGTTCACACTTTGTTTGTTTGTTGTTCACACCTTTTTTGGTTTGTTGTTCACACCTTTTTTGGTTTGTTGTTCACACCTTTTTTGGTTTGTTGTTCACACCTTTTTTTGGTTTGTTGTTCACACCTTTTTTGGTTTGTTGTTCACACTTTTTTTATTTGTTATTCACAATTTGTTTGTTTGTTGTTCACACTTTTTTTGTTTGTTGTTCACACTTTGTTTGTTTGTTGTTCACACTTTGTTTGTTTGTTGTTCACACTTTTTTTGTTTGTTGTTCACACTTTGTTTGTTTGTTGTTCACACTTTGTTTGTTTGTTGTTCACACTTTTTTTGTTTGTTGTTCACACTTTGTTTGTTGTTCACACTTTGTTTGTTGTTCACACTTTGTTTGTTTGTTGTTCACACTTTTTTTGTTTGTTGTTCACACTTTGTTTGTTTGTTGTTCACACTTTGTTTGTTTGTTGTTCACACTTTGTTTGTTGTTCACACCTTTTTTTGGTTTGTTGTTCATACCTTTTTTGGTTTGTTGTTCACACCTTTTTTGGTTTGTTGTTCACACCTTGTTTGGTTTGTTGTTCACACCTTTTTTTGGTTTGTTGTTCACACCTTTTTTGGTTTGTTGTTCACACCTTTTTTGGTTTGTTGTTCACACTTTTTTTATTTGTTGTTCACAATTTGTTTGTTTGTTGTTCACACTTTTTTTATTTGTTGTTCACACTTTGTTTGTTTGTTGTTCACACTTTGTTTGTTTGTTGTTCACACTTTTTTTGTTTGTTGTTCACACTTTGTTTGTTTGTTGTTCACACTTTGTTTGTTTGTTGTTCACACTTTGTTTGTTGTTCACACTTTGTTTGTTGTTCACACTTTTTTTGTTTGTTGTTCACACTTTGTTTGTTGTTCACACTTTGTTTGTTTGTTGTTCACACTTTGTTTGTTTGTTGTTCACACTTTTTTTGTTTGTTGTTCACACTTTGTTTGTTTGTTGTTCACACTTTGTTTGTTTGTTGCTCACACTTTGTTTGTTGTTCACACCTTTTTTGGTTTGTTGTTCACACCTTTTTTGGTTTGTTGTTCACACCTTTTTTTGGTTTGTTGTTCACACCTTTTTTGGTTTGTTGTTCGCACCTTTTTTGGTTTGTTGTTCGCACCTTTTTTGGTTTGTTGTTCACACCTTTTTTGGTTTGTTGTTCACACCTTTTTTGGTTTGTTGTTCACACCTTTTTTGGTTTGTTGTTCACACCTTTTTTGGTTTGTTGTTCACACCTTTTTTGGTTTGTTGTTCACACCTTTTTTGGTTTGTTGTTCACACCTTTTTTGGTTTGTTGTTCACACCTTTTTGGGTTTGTTGTTCACACCTTTTTTTGGTTTGTTGTTCACACCTTTTTTGGTTTGTTGTTCACACCTTTTTTGGTTTGTTGTTCACACCTTTTTTTGGTTTGTTGTTCACACCTTTTTTTGGTTTGTTGTTCACACCTTTTTTTGGTTTGTTGTTCACACCTTTTTTTGGTTTGTTGTTCACACCTTTTTTTGGTTTGTTGTTCACACCTTTTTTTGGTTTGTTGTTCACACCTTTTTTGGTTTGTTGTTCACACCTTTTTTGGTTTGTTGTTCACACCTTTTTTTGGTTTGTTGTTCACACCTTTTTTGGTTTGTTGTTCACACCTTTTTTGGTTTGTTGTTCACACCTTTTTTGGTTTGTTGTTCACACTTTTTTTATTTGTTGTTCACAATTTGTTTGTTTGTTGTTCACACTTTTTTTGTTTGTTGTTCACACTTTGTTTGTTTGTTGTTCACACTTTGTTTGTTTGTTGTTCACACTTTTTTTGTTTGTTGTTCACACTTTGTTTGTTTGTTGTTCACACTTTGTTTGTTTGTTGTTCACACTTTGTTTGTTGTTCACACTTTTTTTGTTTGTTGTTCACACTTTGTTTGTTGTTCACACTTTGTTTTTTGTTCACACTTTGTTTGTTTGTTGTTCACACTTTTTTTGTTTGTTGTTCACACTTTGTTTGTTTGTTGTTCACACTTTGTTTGTTTGTTGTTCACAGTTTGTTTGTTGTTCACACCTTTTTTTGGTTTGTTGTTCACACCTTTTTTGGTTTGTTGTTCACACCTTTTTTGGTTTGTTGTTGACACCTTGTTTGGTTTGTTGTTCACACCTTTTTTTGGTTTGTTGTTCACACCTTTTTTGGTTTGTTGTTCACACCTTTTTTGGTTTGTTGTTCACACTTTTTTTATTTGTTGTTCACAATTTGTTTGTTTGTTGTTCACACTTTTTTTGTTTGTTGTTCACACTTTGTTTGTTTGTTGTTCACACTTTGTTTGTTTGTTGTTCACACTTTTTTTGTTTGTTGTTCACACTTTGTTTGTTTGTTGTTCACACTTTGTTTGTTTGTTGTTCACACTTTGCTTGTTTGTTGTTCACACTTTGTTTGTTGTTCACACTTTTTTTGTTTGTTGTTCACACTTTGTTTGTTGTTCACACTTTGTTTGTTGTTCACACTTTGTTTGTTTGTTGTTCACACTTTTTTTGTTTGTTGTTCACACTTTGTTTGTTTGTTGTTCACACTTTGTTTGTTTGTTGTTCACACTTTGTTTGTTGTTCACACCTTTTTTGGTTTGTTGTTCACACCTTTTTTGGTTTGTTGTTCACACCTTTTTTTGGTTTGTTGTTCACACCTTTTTTGGTTTGTTGTTCGCACCTTTTTTGGTTTGTTGTTCACACCTTTTTTGGTTTGTTGTTCACACCTTTTTTGGTTTGTTGTTCACACCTTTTTTGGTTTGTTGTTCACACCTATTTTGGTTTGTTGTTCACACCTTTTTTGGTTTGTTGTTCACACCTTTTTTGGTTTGTTGTTCACACCTTTTTTTGGTTTGTTGTTCACACCTTTTTTGGTTTGTTGTTCGCACCTTTTTTGGTTTGTTGTTCACACCTTTTTTGGTTTGTTGTTCACACCTTTTTTGGTTTGTTGTTCACACTTTGTTTGTTTGTTGTTCACACTTTGTTTGTTGTTCACACTTTTTTTGTTTGTTGTTCACACTTTGTTTGTTGTTCACACTTTGTTTGTTTGTTGTTCACACTTTTTTTGTTTGTTGTTCACACTTTGTTTGTTTGTTGTTCACACTTTGTTTGTTTGTTGTTCACACTTTTTTTGTTTGTTCACACTTTTTGTTTGTTGTTCACACTTTGTTTGTTTGTTGTTCACACTTTGTTTTTTGTTCACACTTTGTTTGTTTGTTGTTCACACTTTGTTTGTTGTTCACACTTTGTTTGTTTGTTGTTCACACTTTGTTTGTTTGTTGTTCACACTTTGTTTGTTTGTTGTTCACACTTTGTTTGTTGTTCACACTTTGTTTGTTTGTTGTTCACACTTTGTTTGTTTGTTGTTCACACCTTTTTTGGTTTGTTGTTCACACCTTTTTTGGTTTGTTGTTCACACCTTTTTTGGTTTGTTGTTCACACCTTTTTTTGGTTTGTTGTTCACACCTTTTTTGGTTTGTTGTTCACACCTTTTTTTGGTTTGTTGTTCACACCTTTTTTGTTTGTTCACACTTTTTGTTTGCTGTTCACACTTTGTTTGTTTGTTGTTCACACTTTGTTTGTTGTTCACACTTTGTTTGTTTGTTGTTCACACTTTGTTTGTTGTTCACACTTTGTTTGTTTGTTGTTCACACTTTGTTTGTTTGTTGTTCACACTTTGTTTGTTTGTTGTTCACACTTTGTTTGTTGTTCACACTTTGTTTGTTTGTTGTTCACACTTTGTTTGTTTGTTGTTCACACCTTTTTTGGTTTGTTGTTCACACCTTTTTTGGTTTGTTGTTCACACCTTTTTTGGTTTGTTGTTCACACCTTTTTTTGGTTTGTTGTTCACACCTTTTTTGGTTTGTTGTTCACACCTTTTTTTGGTTTGTTGTTCACACCTTTTTTTGGTTTGTTGTTCACACCTTTTTTGGTTTGTTGTTCACACCTTTTTTTGGTTTGTTGTTCACACCTTTTTTGGTTTGTTGTTCACACCTTTTTTTGGTTTGTTGTTCACACCTTTTTTGGTTTGTTGTTCACACCTTTTTTGGTTTGTTGTTCACACCTTTTTTGGTTTGTTGTTCACACCTTTTTTGGTTTGTTGTTCACACCTTTTTTGTTTGTTGTTCACACTTTGTTTGTTTGTTGTTCACACTTTTTTTGTTTGTTGTTCACACTTTGTTTGTTTGTTGTTCACACTTTGTTTGTTTGTTGTTCACACTTTGTTTGTTGTTCACACTTTTTTTGTTTGTTGTTCACACTTTGTTTGTTGTTCACACTTTGTTTGTTGTTCACACTTTGTTTGTTTGTTGTTCACACTTTTTTTGTTTGTTGTTCACACTTTGTTTGTTTGTTGTTCACACTTTGTTTGTTTGTTGTTCACACTTTGTTTGTTGTTCACACCTTTTTTTGGTTTGTTGTTCATACCTTTTTTGGTTTGTTGTTCACACCTTTTTTGGTTTGTTGTTCACACCTTGTTTGGTTTGTTGTTCACACCTTTTTTTGGTTTGTTGTTCACACCTTTTTTGGTTTGTTGTTCACACCTTTTTTGGTTTGTTGTTCACACTTTTTTTATTTGTTGTTCACAATTTGTTTGTTTGTTGTTCACACTTTTTTTGTTTGTTGTTCACACTTTGTTTGTTTGTTGTTCACACTTTGTTTGTTTGTTGTTCACACTTTTTTTGTTTGTTGTTCACACTTTGTTTGTTTGTTGTTCACACTTTGTTTGTTTGTTGTTCACACTTTGTTTGTTTGTTGTTCACACTTTGTTTGTTGTTCACACTTTTTTTGTTTGTTGTTCACACTTTGTTTGTTGTTCACACTTTGTTTGTTGTTCACACTTTGTTTGTTTGTTGTTCACACTTTTTTTGTTTGTTGTTCACACTTTGTTTGTTTGTTGTTCACACTTTGTTTGTTTGTTGTTCACACTTTGTTTGTTGTTCACACCTTTTTTGGTTTGTTGTTCACACCTTTTTTGGTTTGTTGTTCACACCTTTTTTTGGTTTGTTGTTCACACCTTTTTTGGTTTGTTGTTCGCACCTTTTTTGGTTTGTTGTTCACACCTTTTTTGGTTTGTTGTTCACACCTTTTTTGGTTTGTTGTTCACACCTTTTTTGGTTTGTTGTTCACACCTTTTTTGGTTTGTTGTTCACACCTTTTTTGGTTTGTTGTTCACACCTTTTTTGGTTTGTTGTTCACACCTTTTTTTGGTTTGTTGTTCACACCTTTTTTGGTTTGTTGTTCACACCTTTTTTGGTTTGTTGTTCACACTTTTTTTATTTGTTGTTCACAATTTGTTTGTTTGTTGTTCACACTTTTTTTGTTTGTTGTTCACACTTTGTTTGTTTGTTGTTCACACTTTGTTTGTTTGTTGTTCACACTTTTTTTGTTTGTTGTTCACACTTTGTTTGTTTGTTGTTCACACTTTGTTTGTTTGTTGTTCACACTTTGTTTGTTTGTTGTTCACACTTTGTTTGTTGTTCACACTTTGTTTGTTGTTCACACTTTGTTTGTTGTTCACACTTTGTTTGTTTGTTGTTCACACTTTTTTTGTTTGTTGTTCACACTTTGTTTGTTTGTTGTTCACACTTTGTTTGTTTGTTGTTCACACTTTGTTTGTTGTTCACACCTTTTTTGGTTTGTTGTTCACACCTTTTTTGGTTTGTTGTTCACACCTTTTTTTGGTTTGTTGTTCACACCTTTTTTGGTTTGTTGTTCGCACCTTTTTTGGTTTGTTGTTCACACCTTTTTTGGTTTGTTGTTCACACCTTTTTTGGTTTGTTGTTCACACCTTTTTTGGTTTGTTGTTCACACCTATTTTGGTTTTTTGTTCACACCTTTTTTGGTTTGTTGTTCACACCTTTTCTGGTTTGTTGTTCACACTTTTTTTATTTGTTGTTCACAATTTGTTTGTTTGTTGTTCACACTTTTTTTGTTTGTTGTTCACACTTTGTTTGTTTGTTGTTCACACTTTGTTTGTTTGTTGTTCACACTTTTTTTGTTTGTTGTTCACACTTTGTTTGTTTGTTGTTCACACTTTGTTTGTTTGTTGTTCACACTTTGTTTGTTTGTTGTTCACACTTTGTTTGTTGTTCACACTTTTTTTGTTTGTTGTTCACACTTTGTTTGTTGTTCACACTTTGTTTGTTGTTCACACTTTGTTTGTTTGTTGTTCACACTTTTTTTGTTTGTTGTTCACACTTTGTTTGTTTGTTGTTCACACTTTGTTTGTTTGTTGTTCACACTTTTTTTGTTTGTTCACACTTTTTGTTTGTTGTTCACACTTTGTTTGTTTGTTGTTCACACTTTGTTTGTTGTTCACACTTTGTTTGTTTGTTGTTCACACTTTGTTTGTTGTTCACACTTTGTTTGTTTGTTGTTCACACTTTGTTTGTTTGTTGTTCACACTTTGTTTGTTTGTTGTTCACACTTTGTTTGTTGTTCACACTTTGTTTGTTTGTTGTTCACACTTTGTTTGTTTGTTGTTCACACCTTTTTTGGTTTGTTGTTCACACCTTTTTTGGTTTGTTGTTCACACCTTTTTTGGTTTGTTGTTCACACCTTTTTTTGGTTTGTTGTTCACACCTTTTTTGGTTTGTTGTTCACACCTTTTTTTGGTTTGTTGTTCACACCTTCTTTTTTTGTTCACACTTTTTGTTTGCTGTTCACACTTTGTTTGTTTGTTGTTCACACTTTGTTTGTTGTTCACACTTTGTTTGTTTGTTGTTCACACTTTGTTTGTTGTTCACACTTTGTTTGTTTGTTGTTCACACTTTGTTTGTTTGTTGTTCACACTTTGTTTGTTTGTTGTTCACACTTTGTTTGTTTGTTGTTCACACTTTGTTTGTTTGTTGTTCACACTTTGTTTGTTTGTTGTTCACACTTTGTTTGTTGTTCACACTTTGTTTGTTTGTTGTTCACACTTTGTTTGTTTGTTGTTCACACCTTTTTTGGTTTGTTGTTCACACCTTTTTTGGTTTGTTGTTCACACCTTTTTTGGTTTGTTGTTCACACCTTTTTTGGTTTGTTGTTCACACCTATTTTGGTTTGTTGTTCACACCTTTTTTGGTTTGTTGTTCACACCTTTTCTGGTTTGTTGTTCACACTTTTTTTATTTGTTGTTCACAATTTGTTTGTTTGTTGTTCACACTTTTTTTGTTTGTTGTTCACACTTTGTTTGTTTGTTGTTCACACTTTGTTTGTTTGTTGTTCACACTTTTTTTGTTTGTTGTTCACACTTTGTTTGTTTGTTGTTCACACTTTGTTTGTTTGTTGTTCACACTTTGTTTGTTTGTTGTTCACACTTTGTTTGTTGTTCACACTTTTTTTGTTTGTTGTTCACACTTTGTTTGTTGTTCACACTTTGTTTGTTGTTCACACTTTGTTTGTTTGTTGTTCACACTTTTTTTGTTTGTTGTTCACACTTTGTTTGTTTGTTGTTCACACTTTGTTTGTTTGTTGTTCACACTTTTTTTGTTTGTTCACACTTTTTGTTTGTTGTTCACACTTTGTTTGTTTGTTGTTCACACTTTGTTTGTTGTTCACACTTTGTTTGTTTGTTGTTCACACTTTGTTTGTTGTTCACACTTTGTTTGTTTGTTGTTCACACTTTGTTTGTTTGTTGTTCACACTTTGTTTGTTTGTTGTTCACACTTTGTTTGTTGTTCACACTTTGTTTGTTTGTTGTTCACACTTTGTTTGTTTGTTGTTCACACCTTTTTTGGTTTGTTGTTCACACCTTTTTTGGTTTGTTGTTCACACCTTTTTTGGTTTGTTGTTCACACCTTTTTTTGGTTTGTTGTTCACACCTTTTTTGGTTTGTTGTTCACACCTTTTTTTGGTTTGTTGTTCACACCTTTTTTTTTTGTTCACACTTTTTGTTTGCTGTTCACACTTTGTTTGTTTGTTGTTCACACTTTGTTTGTTGTTCACACTTTGTTTGTTTGTTGTTCACACTTTGTTTGTTGTTCACACTTTGTTTGTTTGTTGTTCACACTTTGTTTGTTTGTTGTTCACACTTTGTTTGTTTGTTGTTCACACTTTGTTTGTTTGTTGTTCACACTTTGTTTGTTTGTTGTTCACACTTTGTTTGTTTGTTGTTCACACTTTGTTTGTTGTTCACACTTTGTTTGTTTGTTGTTCACACTTTGTTTGTTTGTTGTTCACACCTTTTTTGGTTTGTTGTTCACACCTTTTTTGGTTTGTTGTTCACACCTTTTTTGGTTTGTTGTTCACACCTTTTTTGGTTTGTTGTTCACACCTTTTTTGGTTTGTTGTTCACACCTTTTTGGGTTTGTTGTTCACACCTTTTTTTGGTTTGTTGTTCACACCTTTTTTGGTTTGTTGTTCACACCTTTTTTGGTTTGTTGTTCACACCTTTTTTTGGTTTGTTGTTCACACCTTTTTTTGGTTTGTTGTTCACACCTTTTTTTGGTTTGTTGTTCACACCTTTTTTTGGTTTGTTGTTCACACCTGTTTTTGGTTTGTTGTTCACACCTTTTTTTGGTTTGTTGTTCACACCTTTTTTGGTTTGTTGTTCACACCTTTTTTGGTTTGTTGTTCACACCTTTTTGGGTTTGTTGTTCACACCTTTTTTTGGTTTGTTGTTCACACCTTTTTTGGTTTGTTGTTCACACCTTTTTTGGTTTGTTGTTCAAACCTTTTTTTGGTTTGTTGTTCACACCTTTTTTTGGTTTGTTGTTCACACCTTTTTTTGGTTTGTTGTTCACACCTTTTTTTGGTTTGTTGTTCACACCTTTTTTTGGTTTGTTGTTCACACCTTTTTTTGGTTTGTTGTTCACACCTTTTTTTGGTTTGTTGTTCACACCATTTTTTGGTTTGTTGTTCACACCTTTTTTTTGTTTGTTGTTCACACCTTTTTTTGGTTTGTTGTTCACACCTTTTTTGGTTTGTTGTTCACACCTTTTTTGGTTTGTTGTTCACACCTTTTTTGGTTTGTTGTTCACACCTTTTTTTGGTTTGTTGTTCACACCTTTTTTGGTTTGTTGTTCACACCTTTTTTGGTTTGTTGTTCACACCTTTTTTGGTTTGTTGTTCACACCTTTTTTGGTTTGTTGTTCACACTTTTTTTATTTGTTGTTCACAATTTGTTTGTTTGTTGTTCACACTTTTTTTGTTTGTTGTTCACACTTTGTTTGTTTGTTGTTCACACTTTGTTTGTTTGTTGTTCACACTTTTTTTGTTTGTTGTTCACACTTTGTTTGTTTGTTGTTCACACTTTGTTTGTTTGTTGTTCACACTTTGTTTGTTGTTCACACTTTTTTTGTTTGTTGTTCACACTTTGTTTGTTGTTCACACTTTGTTTGTTGTTCACACTTTGTTTGTTTGTTGTTCACACTTTTTTTGTTTGTTGTTCACACTTTGTTTGTTTGTTGTTCACACTTTGTTTGTTTGTTGTTCACACTTTGTTTGTTGTTCACACCTTTTTTTGGTTTGTTGTTCATACCTTTTTTGGTTTGTTGTTCACACCTTTTTTGGTTTGTTGTTCACACCTTTTTTGGTTTGTTGTTCACACCTTTTTTGGTTTGTTGTTTACACTTTTTTTATTTGTTGTTCACAATTTGTTTGTTTGTTGTTCACACTTTTTTTGTTTGTTGTTCACACTTTGTTTGTTTGTTGTTCACACTTTGTTTGTTTGTTGTTCACACTTTTTTTGTTTGTTGTTCACACTTTGTTTGTTTGTTGTTCACACTTTGTTTGTTTGTTGTTCACACTTTGTTTGTTTGTTGTTCACACTTTGTTTGTTGTTCACACTTTTTTTGTTTGTTGTTCACACTTTGTTTGTTGTTCACACTTTGTTTGTTTGTTGTTCACACTTTTTTTGTTTGTTGTTCACACTTTGTTTGTTTGTTGTTCACACTTTGTTTGTTTGTTGTTCACACTTTGTTTGTTGTTCACACCTTTTTTGGTTTGTTGTTCACACCTTTTTTGGTTTGTTGTTCACACCTTTTTTTGGTTTGTTGTTCACACCTTTTTTGGTTTGTTGTTCACACCTTTTTTGGTTTGTTGTTCACACCTTTTTTGGTTTGTTGTTCACACCTTTTTTTGGTTTGTTGTTCACACCTTTTTTGGTTTGTTGTTCACACCTTTTTTGGTTTGTTGTTCACACTTTTTTTATTTGTTGTTCACAATTTGTTTGTTTGTTGTTCACACTTTTTTTGTTTGTTGTTCACACTTTGTTTGTTTGTTGTTCACACTTTGTTTGTTTGTTGTTCACACTTTTTTTGTTTGTTGTTCACACTTTGTTTGTTTGTTGTTCACACTTTGTTTGTTTGTTGTTCACACTTTGTTTGTTTGTTGTTCACACTTTGTTTGTTGTTCACACTTTGTTTGTTGTTCACACTTTGTTTGTTGTTCACACTTTGTTTGTTTGTTGTTCACACTTTTTTTGTTTGTTGTTCACTCTTTGTTTGTTTGTTGTTCACACTTTGTTTGTTTGTTGTTCACACTTTGTTTGTTGTTCACACCTTTTTTGGTTTGTTGTTCACACCTTTTTTGGTTTGTTGTTCACACCTTTTTTTGGTTTGTTGTTCACACCTTTTTTGGTTTGTTGTTCGCACCTTTTTTGGTTTGTTGTTCACACCTTTTTTGGTTTGTTGTTCACACCTTTTTTGGTTTGTTGTTCACACCTTTTTTGGTTTGTTGTTCACACCTATTTTGGTTTGTTGTTCACACCTTTTTTGGTTTGTTGTTCACACCTTTTCTGGTTTGTTGTTCACACTTTTTTTATTTGTTGTTCACAATTTGTTTGTTTGTTGTTCACACTTTTTTTGTTTGTTGTTCACACTTTGTTTGTTTGTTGTTCACACTTTGTTTGTTTGTTGTTCACACTTTTTTTGTTTGTTGTTCACACTTTGTTTGTTTGTTGTTCACACTTTGTTTGTTTGTTGTTCACACTTTGTTTGTTTGTTGTTCACACTTTGTTTGTTGTTCACACTTTTTTTGTTTGTTGTTCACACTTTGTTTGTTGTTCACACTTTGTTTGTTGTTCACACTTTGTTTGTTTGTTGTTCACACTTTTTTTGTTTGTTGTTCACACTTTGTTTGTTTGTTGTTCACACTTTGTTTGTTTGTTGTTCACACTTTTTTTGTTTGTTCACACTTTTTGTTTGTTGTTCACACTTTGTTTGTTTGTTGTTCACACTTTGTTTGTTGTTCACACTTTGTTTGTTTGTTGTTCACACTTTGTTTGTTGTTCACACTTTGTTTGTTTGTTGTTCACACTTTGTTTGTTTGTTGTTCACACTTTGTTTGTTTGTTGTTCACACTTTGTTTGTTGTTCACACTTTGTTTGTTTGTTGTTCACACTTTGTTTGTTTGTTGTTCACACCTTTTTTGGTTTGTTGTTCACACCTTTTTTGGTTTGTTGTTCACACCTTTTTTGGTTTGTTGTTCACACCTTTTTTTGGTTTGTTGTTCACACCTTTTTTGGTTTGTTGTTCACACCTTTTTTTGGTTTGTTGTTCACACCTTCTTTTTTTGTTCACACTTTTTGTTTGCTGTTCACACTTTGTTTGTTTGTTGTTCACACTTTGTTTGTTGTTCACACTTTGTTTGTTTGTTGTTCACACTTTGTTTGTTGTTCACACTTTGTTTGTTTGTTGTTCACACTTTGTTTGTTTGTTGTTCACACTTTGTTTGTTTGTTGTTCACACTTTGTTTGTTTGTTGTTCACACTTTGTTTGTTTGTTGTTCACACTTTGTTTGTTTGTTGTTCACACTTTGTTTGTTGTTCACACTTTGTTTGTTTGTTGTTCACACTTTGTTTGTTTGTTGTTCACACCTTTTTTGGTTTGTTGTTCACACCTTTTTTGGTTTGTTGTTCACACCTTTTTTGGTTTGTTGTTCACACCTTTTTTGGTTTGTTGTTCACACCTATTTTGGTTTGTTGTTCACACCTTTTTTGGTTTGTTGTTCACACCTTTTCTGGTTTGTTGTTCACACTTTTTTTATTTGTTGTTCACAATTTGTTTGTTTGTTGTTCACACTTTTTTTGTTTGTTGTTCACACTTTGTTTGTTTGTTGTTCACACTTTGTTTGTTTGTTGTTCACACTTTTTTTGTTTGTTGTTCACACTTTGTTTGTTTGTTGTTCACACTTT
The DNA here is from genome assembly GCA_932294295.1 of Alitta virens. Lineage (NCBI taxonomy): Eukaryota > Metazoa > Annelida > Polychaeta > Phyllodocida > Nereididae > Alitta > Alitta virens. Next base: position 17,288,926 of record OW028585.1, on the reverse strand, counting down.
GTTTGTTTGTTGTTCACACTTTGTTTGTTTGTTGTTCACACTTTGTTTGTTGTTCACACTTTTTTTGTTTGTTGTTCACACTTTGTTTGTTGTTCACACTTTGTTTGTTGTTCACACTTTGTTTGTTTGTTGTTCACACTTTTTTTGTTTGTTGTTCACACTTTGTTTGTTTGTTGTTCACACTTTGTTTGTTTGTTGTTCACACTTTTTTTGTTTGTTCACACTTTTTGTTTGTTGTTCACACTTTGTTTGTTTGTTGTTCACACTTTGTTTGTTGTTCACACTTTGTTTGTTTGTTGTTCACACTTTGTTTGTTGTTCACACTTTGTTTGTTTGTTGTTCACACTTTGTTTGTTTGTTGTTCACACTTTGTTTGTTTGTTGTTCACACTTTGTTTGTTGTTCACACTTTGTTTGTTTGTTGTTCACACTTTGTTTGTTTGTTGTTCACACCTTTTTTGGTTTGTTGTTCACACCTTTTTTGGTTTGTTGTTCACACCTTTTTTGGTTTGTTGTTCACACCTTTTTTTGGTTTGTTGTTCACACCTTTTTTGGTTTGTTGTTCACACCTTTTTTTGGTTTGTTGTTCACACCTTTTTTTTTTGTTCACACTTTTTGTTTGCTGTTCACACTTTGTTTGTTTGTTGTTCACACTTTGTTTGTTGTTCACACTTTGTTTGTTTGTTGTTCACACTTTGTTTGTTGTTCACACTTTGTTTGTTTGTTGTTCACACTTTGTTTGTTTGTTGTTCACACTTTGTTTGTTTGTTGTTCACACTTTGTTTGTTTGTTGTTCACACTTTGTTTGTTTGTTGTTCACACTTTGTTTGTTTGTTGTTCACACTTTGTTTGTTGTTCACACTTTGTTTGTTTGTTGTTCACACTTTGTTTGTTTGTTGTTCACACCTTTTTTGGTTTGTTGTTCACACCTTTTTTGGTTTGTTGTTCACACCTTTTTTGGTTTGTTGTTCACACCTTTTTTGGTTTGTTGTTCACACCTTTTTTGGTTTGTTGTTCACACCTTTTTGGGTTTGTTGTTCACACCTTTTTTTGGTTTGTTGTTCACACCTTTTTTGGTTTGTTGTTCACACCTTTTTTGGTTTGTTGTTCACACCTTTTTTTGGTTTGTTGTTCACACCTTTTTTTGGTTTGTTGTTCACACCTTTTTTTGGTTTGTTGTTCACACCTTTTTTTGGTTTGTTGTTCACACCTGTTTTTGGTTTGTTGTTCACACCTTTTTTTGGTTTGTTGTTCACACCTTTTTTGGTTTGTTGTTCACACCTTTTTTGGTTTGTTGTTCACACCTTTTTGGGTTTGTTGTTCACACCTTTTTTTGGTTTGTTGTTCACACCTTTTTTGGTTTGTTGTTCACACCTTTTTTGGTTTGTTGTTCAAACCTTTTTTTGGTTTGTTGTTCACACCTTTTTTTGGTTTGTTGTTCACACCTTTTTTTGGTTTGTTGTTCACACCTTTTTTTGGTTTGTTGTTCACACCTTTTTTTGGTTTGTTGTTCACACCTTTTTTTGGTTTGTTGTTCACACCTTTTTTTGGTTTGTTGTTCACACCTTTTTTTGGTTTGTTGTTCACACCTTTTTTTTGTTTGTTGTTCACACCTTTTTTTGGTTTGTTGTTCACACCTTTTTTGGTTTGTTGTTCACACCTTTTTTGGTTTGTTGTTCACACCTTTTTTGGTTTGTTGTTCACACCTTTTTTTGGTTTGTTGTTCACACCTTTTTTAGTTTGTTGTTCACACCTTTTTTGGTTTGTTGTTCACACCTTTTTTGGTTTGTTGTTCACACTTTTTTTATTTGTTGTTCACAATTTGTTTGTTTGTTGTTCACACTTTTTTTGTTTGTTGTTCACACTTTGTTTGTTTGTTGTTCACACTTTGTTTGTTTGTTGTTCACACTTTTTTTGTTTGTTGTTCACACTTTGTTTGTTTGTTGTTCACACTTTGTTTGTTGTTCACACTTTTTTTGTTTGTTGTTCACACTTTGTTTGTTGTTCACACTTTGTTTGTTGTTCACACTTTGTTTGTTTGTTGTTCACACTTTTTTTGTTTGTTGTTCACACTTTGTTTGTTTGTTGTTCACACTTTGTTTGTTTGTTGTTCACACTTTGTTTGTTGTTCACACCTTTTTTTGGTTTGTTGTTCATACCTTTTTTGGTTTGTTGTTCACACCTTTTTTGGTTTGTTGTTCACACCTTGTTTGGTTTGTTGTTCACACCTTTTTTTGGTTTGTTGTTCACACCTTTTTTGGTTTGTTGTTCACACCTTTTTTGGTTTGTTGTTTACACTTTTTTTATTTGTTGTTCACAATTTGTTTGTTTGTTGTTCACACTTTTTTTGTTTGTTGTTCACACTTTGTTTGTTTGTTGTTCACACTTTGTTTGTTTGTTGTTCACACTTTTTTTGTTTGTTGTTCACACTTTGTTTGTTTGTTGTTCACACTTTGTTTGTTTGTTGTTCACACTTTGTTTGTTTGTTGTTCACACTTTGTTTGTTGTTCACACTTTTTTTGTTTGTTGTTCACACTTTGTTTGTTGTTCACACTTTGTTTGTTGTTCACACTTTGTTTGTTTGTTGTTCACACTTTTTTTGTTTGTTGTTCACACTTTGTTTGTTTGTTGTTCACACTTTGTTTGTTTGTTGTTCACACTTTGTTTGTTGTTCACACCTTTTTTGGTTTGTTGTTCACACCTTTTTTGGTTTGTTGTTCACACCTTTTTTTGGTTTGTTGTTCACACCTTTTTTGGTTTGTTGTTCGCACCTTTTTTGGTTTGTTGTTCGCACCTTTTTTGGTTTGTTGTTCACACCTTTTTTGGTTTGTTGTTCACACCTTTTTTGGTTTGTTGTTCACACCTTTTTTGGTTTGTTGTTCACACCTTTTTTGGTTTGTTGTTCACACCTTTTTTGGTTTGTTGTTCACACCTTTTTTGGTTTGTTGTTCACACCTTTTTTGGTTTGTTGTTCACACCTTTTTGGGTTTGTTGTTCACACCTTTTTTTGGTTTGTTGTTCACACCTTTTTTGGTTTGTTGTTCACACCTTTTTTGGTTTGTTGTTCACACCTTTTTTTGGTTTGTTGTTCACACCTTTTTTTGGTTTGTTGTTCACACCTTTTTTTGGTTTGTTGTTCACACCTTTTTTTGGTTTGTTGTTCACACCTTTTTTTGGTTTGTTGTTCACACCTTTTTTTGGTTTGTTGTTCACACCTTTTTTGGTTTGTTGTTCACACCTTTTTTGATTTGTTGTTCACACCTTTTTTTGGTTTGTTGTTCACACCTTTTTTGGTTTGTTGTTCACACCTTTTTTGGTTTGTTGTTCACACCTTTTTTGGTTTGTTGTTCACACTTTTTTTATTTGTTGTTCACAATTTGTTTGTTTGTTGTTCACACTTTTTTTGTTTGTTGTTCACACTTTGTTTGTTTGTTGTTCACACTTTGTTTGTTTGTTGTTCACACTTTTTTTGTTTGTTGTTCACACTTTGTTTGTTTGTTGTTCACACTTTGTTTGTTTGTTGTTCACACTTTGTTTGTTGTTCACACTTTTTTTGTTTGTTGTTCACACTTTGTTTGTTGTTCACACTTTGTTTTTTGTTCACACTTTGTTTGTTTGTTGTTCACACTTTTTTTGTTTGTTGTTCACACTTTGTTTGTTTGTTGTTCACACTTTGTTTGTTTGTTGTTCACACTTTGTTTGTTGTTCACACCTTTTTTTGGTTTGTTGTTCACACCTTTTTTGGTTTGTTGTTCACACGTTTTTTGGTTTGTTGTTCACACCTTGTTTGGTTTGTTGTTCACACCTTTTTTTGGTTTGTTGTTCACACCTTTTTTGGTTTGTTGTTCACACCTTTTTTGGTTTGTTGTTCACACTTTTTTTATTTGTTGTTCACAATTTGTTTGTTTGTTGTTCACACTTTTTTTGTTTGTTGTTCACACTTTGTTTGTTTGTTGTTCACACTTTGTTTGTTTGTTGTTCACACTTTTTTTGTTTGTTGTTCACACTTTGTTTGTTTGTTGTTCACACTTTGTTTGTTTGTTGTTCACACTTTGTTTGTTTGTTGTTCACACTTTGTTTGTTGTTCACACTTTTTTTGTTTGTTGTTCACACTTTGTTTGTTGTTCACACTTTGTTTGTTGTTCACACTTTGTTTGTTTGTTGTTCACACTTTTTTTGTTTGTTGTTCACACTTTGTTTGTTTGTTGTTCACACTTTGTTTGTTTGTTGTTCACACTTTGTTTGTTGTTCACACCTTTTTTGGTTTGTTGTTCACACCTTTTTTGGTTTGTTGTTCACACCTTTTTTTGGTTTGTTGTTCACACCTTTTTTGGTTTGTTGTTCGCACCTTTTTTGGTTTGTTGTTCACACCTTTTTTGGTTTGTTGTTCACACCTTTTTTGGTTTGTTGTTCACACCTTTTTTGGTTTGTTGTTCACACCTATTTTGGTTTGTTGTTCACACCTTTTTTGGTTTGTTGTTCACACCTTTTTTGGTTTGTTGTTCACACCTTTTTTTGGTTTGTTGTTCACACCTTTTTTGGTTTGTTGTTCGCACCTTTTTTGGTTTGTTGTTCACACCTTTTTTGGTTTGTTGTTCACACCTTTTTTGGTTTGTTGTTCACACCTTTTTTGGTTTGTTGTTCACACCTATTTTGGTTTGTTGTTCACACCTTTTTTGGTTTGTTGTTCACACCTTTTTTGGTTTGTTGTTCACACTTTTTTTATTTGTTGTTCACAATTTGTTTGTTTGTTGTTCACACTTTTTTTGTTTGTTGTTCACACTTTGTTTGTTTGTTGTTCACACTTTGTTTGTTTGTTGTTCACACTTTTTTTGTTTGTTGTTCACACTTTGTTTGTTTGTTGTTCACACTTTGTTTGTTTGTTGTTCACACTTTGTTTGTTTGTTGTTCACACTTTGTTTGTTGTTCACACTTTTTTTGTTTGTTGTTCACACTTTGTTTGTTGTTCACACTTTGTTTGTTGTTCACACTTTGTTTGTTTGTTGTTCACACTTTTTTTGTTTGTTGTTCACACTTTGTTTGTTTGTTGTTCACACTTTGTTTGTTTGTTGTTCACACTTTTTTTGTTTGTTAACACTTTTTGTTTGTTGTTCACACTTTGTTTGTTTGTTGTTCACACTTTGTTTGTTGTTCACACTTTGTTTGTTTGTTGTTCACACTTTGTTTGTTGTTCACACTTTGTTTGTTTGTTGTTCACACTTTGTTTGTTTGTTGTTCACACTTTGTTTGTTTGTTGTTCACACTTTGTTTGTTGTTCACACTTTGTTTGTTTGTTGTTCACACTTTGTTTGTTTGTTGTTCACACCTTTTTTGGTTTGTTGTTCACACCTTTTTTGGTTTGTTGTTCACACCTTTTTTGGTTTGTTGTTCACACCTTTTTTTGGTTTGTTGTTCACACCTTTTTTGGTTTGTTGTTCACACCTTTTTTTGGTTTGTTGTTCACACCTTTTTTGTTTGTTCACACTTTTTGTTTGCTGTTCACACTTTGTTTGTTTGTTGTTCACACTTTGTTTGTTGTTCACACTTTGTTTGTTTGTTGTTCACACTTTGTTTGTTGTTCACACTTTGTTTGTTTGTTGTTCACACTTTGTTTGTTTGTTGTTCACACTTTGTTTGTTTGTTGTTCACACTTTGTTTGTTGTTCACACTTTGTTTGTTTGTTGTTCACACTTTGTTTGTTTGTTGTTCACACCTTTTTTGGTTTGTTGTTCACACCTTTTTTGGTTTGTTGTTCACACCTTTTTTGGTTTGTTGTTCACACCTTTTTTTGGTTTGTTGTTCACACCTTTTTTGGTTTGTTGTTCACACCTTTTTTTGGTTTGTTGTTCACACCTTTTTTTGGTTTGTTGTTCACACCTTTTTTGGTTTGTTGTTCACACCTTTTTTTGGTTTGTTGTTCACACCTTTTTTGGTTTGTTGTTCACACCTTTTTTTGGTTTGTTGTTCACACCTTTTTTGGTTTGTTGTTCACACCTTTTTTGGTTTGTTGTTCACACCTTTTTTGGTTTGTTGTTCACACCTTTTTTTGGTTTGTTGTTCACACCTTTTTTGGTTTGTTGTTCACACCTTTTTTGGTTTGTTGTTCACACCTTTTTTGGTTTGTTGTTCACACCTTTTTTGGTTTGTTGTTCACACTTTTTTTATTTGTTGTTCACAATTTGTTTGTTTGTTGTTCACACTTTTTTTGTTTGTTGTTCACACTTTGTTTGTTTGTTGTTCACACTTTGTTTGTTTGTTGTTCACACTTTTTTTGTTTGTTGTTCACACTTTGTTTGTTTGTTGTTCACACTTTGTTTGTTTGTTGTTCACACTTTGTTTGTTTGTTGTTCACACTTTGTTTGTTGTTCACACTTTTTTTGTTTGTTGTTCACACTTTGTTTGTTTGTTGTTCACACTTTGTTTGTTTGTTGTTCACACTTTGTTTGTTGTTCACACCTTTTTTGGTTTGTTGTTCACACCTTTTTTGGTTTGTTGTTCACACCTTTTTTTGGTTTGTTGTTCACACCTTTTTTGGTTTGTTGTTCACACTTTTTATTTGTTGTTCACAATTTGTTTGTTTGTTGTTCACACTTTTTTTGTTTGTTGTTCACACTTTGTTTGTTTGTTGTTCACACTTTGTTTGTTTGTTGTTCACACTTTGTTTGTTGTTCACACTTTTTTTGTTTGTTGTTCACACTTTGTTTGTTGTTCACACTTTGTTTGTTGTTCACACTTTGTTTGTTTGTTGTTCACACTTTTTTTGTTTGTTGTTCACACTTTGTTTGTTGTTCACACCTTTTTTTGGTTTGTTGTTCACACACCTTTTTTGGTTTGTTGTTCACACCTTTTTTGGTTTGTTGTTCACACCTTTTTTGGTTTGTTGTTCACACCTTTTTTTGGTTTGTTGTTCACACCTTTTTTGGTTTGTTGTTCACACCTTTTTTGGTTTGTTGTTCACACCTTTTTTGGTTTGTTGTTCACACCTTTTTTGGTTTGTTGTTCACACCTTTTTTGGTTTGTTGTTCACACCTTTTTTGGTTTGTTGTTCACACCTTTTTTGGTTTGTTGTTCACACCTTTTTTGGTTTGTTGTTCACACTTTTTTATTTGTTGTTCACACTTTTTTTGTTTGTTGTTCACAATTTGTTTGTTTGTTGTTCACACTTTTTTTGTTTGTTGTTCACACTTTGTTTGTTTGTTGTTCACACTTTGTTTGTTTGTTGTTCACACTTTGTTTGTTGTTCACACTTTTTTTGTTTGTTGTTCACACTTTGTTTGTTGTTCACACTTTGTTTGTTGTTCACACTTTGTTTGTTTGTTGTTCACACTTTTTTTGTTTGTTGTTCACACTTTGTTTGTTTGTTGTTCACACTTTGTTTGTTTGTTGTTCACACTTTGTTTGTTGTTCACACCTTTTTTTGGTTTGTTGTTCACACCTTTTTTGGTTTGTTGTTCACACCTTTTTTAGTTTGTTGTTCACACCTTTTTTGGTTTGTTGTTCACACCTTTTTTTGGTTTGTTGTTCACACCTTTTTTGGTTTGTTGTTCACACCTTTTTTGGTTTGTTGTTCACACCTTTTTTGGTTTGTTGTTCACACCTTTTTTGGTTTGTTGTTCACACCTTTTTTGGTTTGTTGTTCACACCTTTTTTGGTTTGTTGTTCACACCTTTTTTTGGTTTGTTGTTCACACCTTTTTTGGTTTGTTGTTCACACTTTTTTTATTTGTTGTTCACAATTTGTTTGTTTGTTGTTCACACTTTTTTTGTTTGTTGTTCACACTTTGTTTGTTTGTTGTTCACACTTTGTTTGTTTGTTGTTCACACTTTGTTTGTTGTTCACACTTTTTTTGTTTGTTGTTCACACTTTGTTTGTTGTTCACACTTTGTTTGTTGTTCACACTTTGTTTGTTTGTTGTTCACACTTTGTTTGTTTGTTGTTCACACTTTGTTTGTTGTTCACACCTTTTTTTGGTTTGTTGTTCACACACCTTTTTTGGTTTGTTGTTCACACCTTTTTTGGTTTGTTGTTCACACCGTTTTTTGTTTGTTGTTCACACCTTTTTTTGGTTTGTTGTTCACACCTTTTTTGGTTTGTTGTTCACACCTTTTTTGGTTTGTTGTTCACACCTTTTTTGGTTTGTTGTTCACACCTTTTTTGGTTTGTTGTTCACACCTTTTTTGGTTTGTTGTTCACACCTTTTTTGGTTTGTTGTTCACACCTTTTTTGGTTTGTTGTTCACACCTTTTTTGGTTTGTTGTTCACACCTTTTTTGGTTTGTTGTTCACACTTTTTTTGGTTTGTTGTTCACACCTTTTTTGGTTTGTTGTTCACACTTTTTTTATTTGTTGTTCACAATTTGTTTGTTTGTTGTTCACACTTTTTTTGTTTGTTGTTCACACTTTGTTTGTTTGTTGTTCACACTTTGTTTGTTTGTTGTTCACACTTTTTTTGTTTGTTGTTCACACTTTGTTTGTTTGTTGTTCACACTTTGTTTGTTTGTTGTTCACACTTTGTTTGTTGTTCACACTTTTTTTGTTTGTTGTTCACACTTTGTTTGTTGTTCACACTTTGTTTTTTGTTCACACTTTGTTTGTTTGTTGTTCACACTTTTTTTGTTTGTTGTTCACACTTTGTTTGTTTGTTGTTCACACTTTGTTTGTTTGTTGTTCACACTTTGTTTGTTGTTCACACCTTTTTTTGGTTTGTTGTTCACACCTTTTTTGGTTTGTTGTTCACACGTTTTTTGGTTTGTTGTTCACACCTTGTTTGGTTTGTTGTTCACACCTTTTTTTGGTTTGTTGTTCACACCTTTTTTGGTTTGTTGTTCACACCTTTTTTGGTTTGTTGTTCACACTTTTTTTATTTGTTGTTCACAATTTGTTTGTTTGTTGTTCACACTTTTTTTGTTTGTTGTTCACACTTTGTTTGTTTGTTGTTCACACTTTGTTTGTTTGTTGTTCACACTTTTTTTGTTTGTTGTTCACACTTTGTTTGTTTGTTGTTCACACTTTGTTTGTTTGTTGTTCACACTTTGTTTGTTTGTTGTTCACACTTTGTTTGTTGTTCACACTTTTTTTGTTTGTTGTTCACACTTTGTTTGTTGTTCACACTTTGTTTGTTGTTCACACTTTGTTTGTTTGTTGTTCACACTTTTTTTGTTTGTTGTTCACACTTTGTTTGTTTGTTGTTCACACTTTGTTTGTTTGTTGTTCACACTTTGTTTGTTGTTCACACCTTTTTTGGTTTGTTGTTCACACCTTTTTTGGTTTGTTGTTCACACCTTTTTTTGGTTTGTTGTTCACACCTTTTTTGGTTTGTTGTTCGCACCTTTTTTGGTTTGTTGTTCACACCTTTTTTGGTCTGTTGTTCACACCTTTTTTGGTTTGTTGTTCACACCTTTTTTGGTTTGTTGTTCACACCTATTTTGGTTTGTTGTTCACACCTTTTTTGGTTTGTTGTTCACACCTTTTTTGGTTTGTTGTTCACACCTTTTTTTGGTTTGTTGTTCACACCTTTTTTGGTTTGTTGTTCGCACCTTTTTTGGTTTGTTGTTCACACCTTTTTTGGTTTGTTGTTCACACCTTTTTTGGTTTGTTGTTCACACCTTTTTTGGTTTGTTGTTCACACCTATTTTGGTTTGTTGTTCACACCTTTTTTGGTTTGTTGTTCACACCTTTTTTGGTTTGTTGTTCACACTTTTTTTATTTGTTGTTCACAATTTGTTTGTTTGTTGTTCACACTTTTTTTGTTTGTTGTTCACACTTTGTTTGTTTGTTGTTCACACTTTGTTTGTTTGTTGTTCACACTTTTTTTGTTTGTTGTTCACACTTTGTTTGTTTGTTGTTCACACTTTGTTTGTTTGTTGTTCACACTTTGTTTGTTTGTTGTTCACACTTTGTTTGTTGTTCACACTTTTTTTGTTTGTTGTTCACACTTTGTTTGTTGTTCACACTTTGTTTGTTGTTCACACTTTGTTTGTTTGTTGTTCACACTTTTTTTGTTTGTTGTTCACACTTTGTTTGTTTGTTGTTCACACTTTGTTTGTTTGTTGTTCACACTTTTTTTGTTTGTTCACACTTTTTGTTTGTTGTTCACACTTTGTTTGTTTGTTGTTCACACTTTGTTTGTTGTTCACACTTTGTTTGTTTGTTGTTCACACTTTGTTTGTTGTTCACACTTTGTTTGTTTGTTGTTCACACTTTGTTTGTTTGTTGTTCACACTTTGTTTGTTTGTTGTTCACACTTTGTTTGTTGTTCACACTTTGTTTGTTGTTCACACTTTGTTTGTTTGTTGTTCACACCTTTTTTGGTTTGTTGTTCACACCTTTTTTGGTTTGTTGTTCACACCTTTTTTGGTTTGTTGTTCACACCTTTTTTTGGTTTGTTGTTCACACCTTTTTTGGTTTGTTGTTCACACCTTTTTTTGGTTTGTTGTTCACACCTTTTTTGTTTGTTCACACTTTTTGTTTGCTGTTCACACTTTGTTTGTTTGTTGTTCACACTTTGTTTGTTGTTCACACTTTGTTTGTTTGTTGTTCACACTTTGTTTGTTGTTCACACTTTGTTTGTTTGTTGTTCACACTTTGTTTGTTTGTTGTTCACACTTTGTTTGTTTGTTGTTCACACTTTGTTTGTTGTTCACACTTTGTTTGTTTGTTGTTCACACTTTGTTTGTTTGTTGTTCACACCTTTTTTGGTTTGTTGTTCACACCTTTTTTGGTTTGTTGTTCACACCTTTTTTGGTTTGTTGTTCACACCTTTTTTTGGTTTGTTGTTCACACCTTTTTTGGTTTGTTGTTCACACCTTTTTTTGGTTTGTTGTTCACACCTTTTTTTGGTTTGTTGTTCACACCTTTTTTGGTTTGTTGTTCACACCTTTTTTTGGTTTGTTGTTCACACCTTTTTTGGTTTGTTGTTCACACCTTTTTTTGGTTTGTTGTTCACACCTTTTTTGGTTTGTTGTTCACACCTTTTTTGGTTTGTTGTTCACACCTTTTTTGGTTTGTTGTTCACACCTTTTTTGGTTTTTTGTTCACACCTTTTTTGGTTTGTTGTTCACACCTTTTTTGGTTTGTTGTTCACACCTTTTTTGGTTTGTTGTTCACACCTTTTTGGGTTTGTTGTTCACACCTTTTTTTGGTTTGTTGTTCACACCTTTTTTGGTTTGTTGTTCACACCTTTTTTGGTTTGTTGTTCACACCTTTTTTTGGTTTGTTGTTCACACCTTTTTTTGGTTTGTTGTTCACACCTTTTTTTGGTTTGTTGTTCACACCTTTTTTTGGTTTGTTGTTCACACCTTTTTTTGGTTTGTTGTTCACACCTTTTTTTGGTTTGTTGTTCACACCTTTTTTTGGTTTGTTGTTCACACCTTTTTTGGTTTGTTGTTCACACCTTTTTTGGTTTGTTGTTCACACCTTTTTGGGTTTGTTGTTCACACCTTTTTTTGGTTTGTTGTTCACACCTTTTTTTGGTTTGTTGTTCACACCTTTTTTTGGTTTGTTGTTCACACCTTTTTTGGTTTGTTGTTCACACCTTTTTTGGTTTGTTGTTCACACTTTTTTGGTTTGTTGTTCACACCTTTTTTGGTTTGTTGTTCACACCTTTTTTGGTTTGTTGTTCACACCTTTTTTGGTTTGTTGTTCACACCTTTTTTGGTTTGTTGTTCACACCTTTTTGGGTTTGTTGTTCACACCTTTTTTTGGTTTGTTGTTCACACCTTTTTTGGTTTGTTGTTCACACCTTTTTTGGTTTGTTGTTCACACCTTTTTTTGGTTTGTTGTTCACACCTTTTTTTGGTTTGTTGTTCACACCTTTTTTTGGTTTGTTGTTCACACCTTTTTTTGGTTTGTTGTTCACACCTTTTTTTGGTTTGTTGTTCACACCTTTTTTGGTTTGTTGTTCACACCTTTTTTGGTTTGTTGTTCACACCTTTTTGGGTTTGTTGTTCACACCTTTTTTTGGTTTGTTGTTCACACCTTTTTTGGTTTGTTGTTCACACCTTTTTTGGTTTGTTGTTCACACCTTTTTTTGGTTTGTTGTTCACACCTTTTTTTGGTTTGTTGTTCACACCTTTTTTTGGTTTGTTGTTCACACCTTTTTTTGGTTTGTTGTTCACACCTTTTTTTTGGTTTGTTGTTCACACCTTTTTTTGGTTTGTTGTTCACACCTTTTTTGGTTTGTTGTTCACACCTTTTTTGGTTTGTTGTTCACACCTTTTTGGGTTTGTTGTTCACACCTTTTTTTGGTTTGTTGTTCACACCTTTTTTGGTTTGTTGTTCACACCTTTTTTGGTTTGTTGTTCACACCTTTTTTTGGTTTGTTGTTCACACCTTTTTTTGGTTTGTTGTTCACACCTTTTTTTGGTTTGTTGTTCACACCTTTTTTTGGTTTGTTGTTCACACCTTTTTTTTGGTTTGTTGTTCACACCTTTTTTTGGTTTGTTGTTCACACCTTTTTTGGTTTGTTGTTCACACCTTTTTTGGTTTGTTGTTCACACCTTTTTTTGGTTTGTTGTTCACACCTTTTTTGGTTTGTTGTTCACACCTTTTTTGGTTTGTTGTTCACACCTTTTTTGGTTTGTTGTTCACACTTTTTTTATTTGTTGTTCACAATTTGTTTGTTTGTTGTTCACACTTTTTTTGTTTGTTGTTCACACTTTGTTTGTTTGTTGTTCACACTTTGTTTGTTTGTTGTTCACACTTTTTTTGTTTGTTGTTCACACTTTGTTTGTTTGTTGTTCACACTTTGTTTGTTTGTTGTTCACACTTTGTTTGTTGTTCACACTTTTTTTGTTTGTTGTTCACACTTTGTTTGTTGTTCACACTTTGTTTTTTGTTCACACTTTGTTTGTTTGTTGTTCACACTTTTTTTGTTTGTTGTTCACACTTTGTTTGTTTGTTGTTCACACTTTGTTTGTTTGTTGTTCACACTTTGTTTGTTGTTCACACCTTTTTTTGGTTTGTTGTTCACACCTTTTTTGGTTTGTTGTTCACACGTTTTTTGGTTTGTTGTTCACACCTTGTTTGGTTTGTTGTTTACACCTTTTTTTGGTTTGTTGTTCACACCTTTTTTGGTTTGTTGTTCACACCTTTTTTGGTTTGTTGTTCACACTTTTTTTATTTGTTGTTCACAATTTGTTTGTTTGTTGTTCACACTTTTTTTGTTTGTTGTTCACACTTTGTTTGTTTGTTGTTCACACTTTGTTTGTTTGTTGTTCACACTTTTTTTGTTTGTTGTTCACACTTTGTTTGTTTGTTGTTCACACTTTGTTTGTTTGTTGTTCACACTTTGTTTGTTTGTTGTTCACACTTTGTTTGTTGTTCACACTTTTTTTGTTTGTTGTTCACACTTTGTTTGTTGTTCACACTTTGTTTGTTGTTCACACTTTGTTTGTTTGTTGTTCACACTTTTTTTGTTTGTTGTTCACACTTTGTTTGTTTGTTGTTCACACTTTGTTTGTTTGTTGTTCACACTTTGTTTGTTGTTCACACCTTTTTTGGTTTGTTGTTCACACCTTTTTTGGTTTGTTGTTCACACCTTTTTTTGGTTTGTTGTTCACACCTTTTTTGGTTTGTTGTTCGCACCTTTTTTGGTTTGTTGTTCACACCTTTTTTGGTTTGTTGTTCACACCTTTTTTGGTTTGTTGTTCACACCTTTTTTGGTTTGTTGTTCACACCTATTTTGGTTTGTTGTTCACACCTTTTTTGGTTTGTTGTTCACACCTTTTTTGGTTTGTTGTTCACACCTTTTTTTGGTTTGTTGTTCACACCTTTTTTGGTTTGTTGTTCGCACCTTTTTTGGTTTGTTGTTCACACCTTTTTTGGTTTGTTGTTCACACCTTTTTTGGTTTGTTGTTCACACCTTTTTTGGTTTGTTGTTCACACCTATTTTGGTTTGTTGTTCACACCTTTTTTGGTTTGTTGTTCACACCTTTTTTGGTTTGTTGTTCACACTTTTTTTATTTGTTGTTCACAATTTGTTTGTTTGTTGTTCACACTTTTTTTGTTTGTTGTTCACACTTTGTTTGTTTGTTGTTCACACTTTGTTTGTTTGTTGTTCACACTTTTTTTGTTTGTTGTTCACACTTTGTTTGTTTGTTGTTCACACTTTGTTTGTTTGTTGTTCACACTTTGTTTGTTTGTTGTTCACACTTTGTTTGTTGTTCACACTTTTTTTGTTTGTTGTTCACACTTTGTTTGTTGTTCACACTTTGTTTGTTGTTCACACTTTGTTTGTTTGTTGTTCACACTTTTTTTGTTTGTTGTTCACACTTTGTTTGTTTGTTGTTCACACTTTGTTTGTTTGTTGTTCACACTTTTTTTGTTTGTTAACACTTTTTGTTTGTTGTTCACACTTTGTTTGTTTGTTGTTCACACTTTGTTGTTCACACTTTGTTTGTTTGTTGTTCACACTTTGTTTGTTGTTCACACTTTGTTTGTTTGTTGTTCACACTTTGTTTGTTTGTTGTTCACACTTTGTTTGTTTGTTGTTCACACTTTGTTTGTTGTTCACACTTTGTTTGTTTGTTGTTCACACTTTGTTTGTTTGTTGTTCACACCTTTTTTGGTTTGTTGTTCACACCTTTTTTGGTTTGTTGTTCACACCTTTTTTGGTTTGTTGTTCACACCTTTTTTTGGTTTGTTGTTCACACCTTTTTTGGTTTGTTGTTCACACCTTTTTTTGGTTTGTTGTTCACACCTTTTTTGTTTGTTCACACTTTTTGTTTGCTGTTCACACTTTGTTTGTTTGTTGTTCACACTTTGTTTGTTGTTCACACTTTGTTTGTTTGTTGTTCACACTTTGTTTGTTGTTCACACTTTGTTTGTTTGTTGTTCACACTTTGTTTGTTTGTTGTTCACACTTTGTTTGTTTGTTGTTCACACCTTTTTTGGTTTGTTGTTCACACCTTTTTTGGTTTGTTGTTCACACCTTTTTTGGTTTGTTGTTCACACCTTTTTTTGGTTTGTTGTTCACACCTTTTTTGGTTTGTTGTTCACACCTTTTTTTGGTTTGTTGTTCACACCTTTTTTTGGTTTGTTGTTCACACCTTTTTTGGTTTGTTGTTCACACCTTTTTTTGGTTTGTTGTTCACACCTTTTTTGGTTTGTTGTTCACACCTTTTTTTGGTTTGTTGTTCACACCTTTTTTGGTTTGTTGTTCACACCTTTTTTGGTTTGTTGTTCACACCTTTTTTGGTTTGTTGTTCACACCTTTTTTGGTTTTTTGTTCACACCTTTTTTGGTTTGTTGTTCACACCTTTTTTGGTTTGTTGTTCACACCTTTTTTGGTTTGTTGTTCACACCTTTTTGGGTTTGTTGTTCACACCTTTTTTTGGTTTGTTGTTCACACCTTTTTTGGTTTGTTGTTCACACCTTTTTTGGTTTGTTGTTCACACCTTTTTTTGGTTTGTTGTTCACACCTTTTTTTGGTTTGTTGTTCACACCTTTTTTTGGTTTGTTGTTCACACCTTTTTTTGGTTTGTTGTTCACACCTTTTTTTGGTTTGTTGTTCACACCTTTTTTTGGTTTGTTGTTCACACCTTTTTTTGGTTTGTTGTTCACACCTTTTTTGGTTTGTTGTTCACACCTTTTTTGGTTTGTTGTTCACACCTTTTTGGGTTTGTTGTTCACACCTTTTTTTGGTTTGTTGTTCACACCTTTTTTTGGTTTGTTGTTCACACCTTTTTTTGGTTTGTTGTTCACACCTTTTTTGGTTTGTTGTTCACACCTTTTTTGGTTTGTTGTTCACACTTTTTTGGTTTGTTGTTCACACCTTTTTTGGTTTGTTGTTCACACCTTTTTTGGTTTGTTGTTCACACCTTTTTTGGTTTGTTGTTCACACCTTTTTTGGTTTGTTGTTCACACCTTTTTGGGTTTGTTGTTCACACCTTTTTTTGGTTTGTTGTTCACACCTTTTTTGGTTTGTTGTTCACACCTTTTTTGGTTTGTTGTTCACACCTTTTTTTGGTTTGTTGTTCACACCTTTTTTTGGTTTGTTGTTCACACCTTTTTTTGGTTTGTTGTTCACACCTTTTTTTGGTTTGTTGTTCACACCTTTTTTTGGTTTGTTGTTCACACCTTTTTTGGTTTGTTGTTCACACCTTTTTTGGTTTGTTGTTCACACCTTTTTGGGTTTGTTGTTCACACCTTTTTTTGGTTTGTTGTTCACACCTTTTTTGGTTTGTTGTTCACACCTTTTTTGGTTTGTTGTTCACACCTTTTTTTGGTTTGTTGTTCACACCTTTTTTTGGTTTGTTGTTCACACCTTTTTTTGGTTTGTTGTTCACACCTTTTTTTGGTTTGTTGTTCACACCTTTTTTTTGGTTTGTTGTTCACACCTTTTTTTGGTTTGTTGTTCACACCTTTTTTTGGTTTGTTGTTCACACCTTTTTTTGGTTTGTTGTTCACACCTTTTTTTGGTTTGTTGTTCACACCTTTTTTTGGTTTGTTGTTCACACCTTTTTTTGGTTTGTTGTTCACACCTTTTTTTGGTTTGTTGTTCACACCTTTTTTGGTTTGTTGTTCACACCTTTTTTGGTTTGTTGTTCACACCTTTTTTTGGTTTGTTGTTCACACCTTTTTTGGTTTGTTGTTCACACCTTTTTTGGTTTGTTGTTCACACCTTTTTTGGTTTGTTGTTCACACTTTTTTTATTTGTTGTTCACAATTTGTTTGTTTGTTGTTCACACTTTTTTTGTTTGTTGTTCACACTTTGTTTGTTTGTTGTTCACACTTTGTTTGTTTGTTGTTCACACTTTGTTTGTTTGTTGTTCACACTTTGTTTGTTTGTTGTTCACACTTTGTTTGTTTGTTGTTCACACTTTGTTTGTTGTTCACACTTTTTTTTGTTTGTTGTTCACACTTTGTTTGTTGTTCACACTTTGTTTGTTGTTCACACTTTGTTTGTTTGTTGTTCACACTTTTTTTGTTTGTTGTTCACACTTTGTTTGTTTGTTGTTCACACTTTGTTTGTTTGTTGTTCACACTTTGTTTGTTGTTCACACCTTTTTTGGTTTGTTGTTCACACCTTTTTTGGTTTGTTGTTCACACTTTGTTTGTTTGCTGTTCACACTTTGTTTGTTGTTCACACCTTTTTTTGGTTTGTTGTTCACACCTTTTTTGGTTTGTTGTTCACACCTTTTTTGGTTTGTTGTTCACACCTTTTTTGGTTTGTTGTTCACACCTTTTTTTGGTTTGTTGTTCACACCTTTTTTGGTTTGTTGTTCACACCTTTTTTGGTTTGTTGTTCACACCTTTTTTGGTTTGTTGTTCACACCTTTTTTGGTTTGTTGTTCACACTTTTTTTATTTGTTGTTCACAATTTGTTTGTTTGTTGTTCACACTTTTTTTGTTTGTTGTTCACACTTTGTTTGTTTGTTGTTCACACTTTGTTTGTTTGTTGTTCACACTTTGTTTGTTTGTTGTTCACACTTTGTTTGTTTGTTGTTCACACTTTTTTTGTTTGTTGTTCACACTTTGTTTGTTGTTCACACTTTGTTTGTTGTTCACACTTTGTTTGTTTGTTGTTCACACTTTTTTTGTTTGTTGTTCACACTTTGTTTGTTTGTTGTTCACACTTTGTTTATTTGTTGTTCACACTTTGTTTGTTTGTTGTTCACACTTTTTTTGTTTGTTGTTCACACTTTGTTTGTTTGTTGTTCACACTTTTTTTGTTTGTTGTTCACACTTTGTTTGTTTGTTGTTCACACTTTGTTTGTTTGTTGTTCACACTTTGTTTGTTGTTCACACCTTTTTTTGGTTTGTTGTTCACACCTTTTTTGGTTTGTTGTTCACACCTTTTTTGGTTTGTTGTTCACACCTTTTTTGGTTTGTTGTTCACACCTTTTTTTGGTTTGTTGTTCACACCTTTTTTGGTTTGTTGTTCACACCTTTTTTGGTTTGTTGTTCACACCTTTTTTGGTTTGTTGTTCACACCTTTTTTGGTTTGTTGTTCACACTTTTTTTATTTGTTGTTCACAATTTGTTTGTTTGTTGTTCACACTTTTTTTGTTTGTTGTTCACACTTTGTTTGTTTGTTGTTCACACTTTGTTTGTTTGTTGTTCACACTTTTTTTGTTTGTTGTTCACACTTTGTTTGTTTGTTGTTCACACTTTGTTTGTTTGTTGTTCACACTTTGTTTGTTTGTTGTTCACACTTTGTTTGTTGTTCACACTTTTTTTGTTTGTTGTTCACACTTTGTTTGTTTGTTGTTCACACTTTGTTTGTTTGTTGTTCACACTTTGTTTGTTGTTCACACCTTTTTTGGTTTGTTGTTCACACCTTTTTTGGTTTGTTGTTCACACCTTTTTTTGGTTTGTTGTTCACACCTTTTTTGGTTTGTTGTTCACACTTTTTATTTGTTGTTCACAATTTGTTTGTTTGTTGTTCACACTTTTTTTGTTTGTTGTTCACACTTTGTTTGTTTGTTGTTCACACTTTGTTTGTTTGTTGTTCACACTTTGTTTGTTGTTCACACTTTTTTTGTTTGTTGTTCACACTTTGTTTGTTGTTCACACTTTGTTTGTTGTTCACACTTTGTTTGTTTGTTGTTCACACTTTTTTTGTTTGTTGTTCACACTTTGTTTGTTGTTCACACCTTTTTTTGGTTTGTTGTTCACACACCTTTTTTGGTTTGTTGTTCACACCTTTTTTGGTTTGTTGTTCACACCTTTTTTGGTTTGTTGTTCACACCTTTTTTTGGTTTGTTGTTCACACCTTTTTTGGTTTGTTGTTCACACCTTTTTTGGTTTGTTGTTCACACCTTTTTTGGTTTGTTGTTCACACCTTTTTTGGTTTGTTGTTCACACCTTTTTTGGTTTGTTGTTCACACCTTTTTTGGTTTGTTGTTCACACCTTTTTTGGTTTGTTGTTCACACTTTTTTATTTGTTGTTCACACTTTTTTTGTTTGTTGTTCACAATTTGTTTGTTTGTTGTTCACACTTTTTTTGTTTGTTGTTCACACTTTGTTTGTTTGTTGTTCACACTTTGTTTGTTTGTTGTTCACACTTTGTTTGTTGTTCACACTTTTTTTGTTTGTTGTTCACACTTTGTTTGTTGTTCACACTTTGTTTGTTGTTCACACTTTGTTTGTTTGTTGTTCACACTTTTTTTGTTTGTTGTTCACACTTTGTTTGTTTGTTGTTCACACTTTGTTTGTTTGTTGTTCACACTTTGTTTGTTGTTCACACCTTTTTTTGGTTTGTTGTTCACACCTTTTTTGGTTTGTTGTTCACACCTTTTTTAGTTTGTTGTTCACACCTTTTTTGGTTTGTTGTTCACACCTTTTTTTGGTTTGTTGTTCACACCTTTTTTGGTTTGTTGTTCACACCTTTTTTGGTTTGTTGTTCACACCTTTTTTGGTTTGTTGTTCACACCTTTTTTGGTTTGTTGTTCACACCTTTTTTGGTTTGTTGTTCACACCTTTTTTGGTTTGTTGTTCACACCTTTTTTTGGTTTGTTGTTCACACCTTTTTTGGTTTGTTGTTCACACTTTTTTTATTTGTTGTTCACAATTTGTTTGTTTGTTGTTCACACTTTTTTTGTTTGTTGTTCACACTTTGTTTGTTTGTTGTTCACACTTTGTTTGTTTGTTGTTCACACTTTGTTTGTTGTTCACACTTTTTTTGTTTGTTGTTCACACTTTGTTTGTTGTTCACACTTTGTTTGTTGTTCACACTTTGTTTGTTTGTTGTTCACACTTTGTTTGTTTGTTGTTCACACTTTGTTTGTTGTTCACACCTTTTTTTGGTTTGTTGTTCACACACCTTTTTTGGTTTGTTGTTCACACCTTTTTTGGTTTGTTGTTCACACCGTTTTTTGTTTGTTGTTCACACCTTTTTTTGGTTTGTTGTTCACACCTTTTTTGGTTTGTTGTTCACACCTTTTTTGGTTTGTTGTTCACACCTTTTTTGGTTTGTTGTTCACACCTTTTTTGGTTTGTTGTTCACACCTTTTTTGGTTTGTTGTTCACACCTTTTTTGGTTTGTTGTTCACACCTTTTTTGGTTTGTTGTTCACACCTTTTTTGGTTTGTTGTTCACACCTTTTTTGGTTTGTTGTTCACACTTTTTTTGGTTTGTTGTTCACACCTTTTTTGGTTTGTTGTTCACACTTTTTTTATTTGTTGTTCACAATTTGTTTGTTTGTTGTTCACACTTTTTTTGTTTGTTGTTCACACTTTGTTTGTTTGTTGTTCACACTTTGTTTGTTTGTTGTTCACACTTTTTTTGTTTGTTGTTCACACTTTGTTTGTTTGTTGTTCACACTTTGTTTGTTTGTTGTTCACACTTTGTTTGTTGTTCACACTTTTTTTGTTTGTTGTTCACACTTTGTTTGTTGTTCACACTTTGTTTTTTGTTCACACTTTGTTTGTTTGTTGTTCACACTTTTTTTGTTTGTTGTTCACACTTTGTTTGTTTGTTGTTCACACTTTGTTTGTTTGTTGTTCACACTTTGTTTGTTGTTCACACCTTTTTTTGGTTTGTTGTTCACACCTTTTTTGGTTTGTTGTTCACACGTTTTTTGGTTTGTTGTTCACACCTTGTTTGGTTTGTTGTTCACACCTTTTTTTGGTTTGTTGTTCACACCTTTTTTGGTTTGTTGTTCACACCTTTTTTGGTTTGTTGTTCACACTTTTTTTATTTGTTGTTCACAATTTGTTTGTTTGTTGTTCACACTTTTTTTGTTTGTTGTTCACACTTTGTTTGTTTGTTGTTCACACTTTGTTTGTTTGTTGTTCACACTTTTTTTGTTTGTTGTTCACACTTTGTTTGTTTGTTGTTCACACTTTGTTTGTTTGTTGTTCACACTTTGTTTGTTGTTCACACTTTGTTTGTTGTTCACACTTTTTTTGTTTGTTGTTCACACTTTGTTTGTTGTTCACACTTTGTTTGTTGTTCACACTTTGTTTGTTTGTTGTTCACACTTTTTTTGTTTGTTGTTCACACTTTGTTTGTTTGTTGTTCACACTTTGTTTGTTTGTTGTTCACACTTTGTTTGTTGTTCACACCTTTTTTGGTTTGTTGTTCACACCTTTTTTGGTTTGTTGTTCACACCTTTTTTTGGTTTGTTGTTCACACCTTTTTTGGTTTGTTGTTCGCACCTTTTTTGGTTTGTTGTTCACACCTTTTTTGGTTTGTTGTTCACACCTTTTTTGGTTTGTTGTTCACACCTTTTTTGGTTTGTTGTTCACACCTATTTTGGTTTGTTGTTCACACCTTTTTTGGTTTGTTGTTCACACCTTTTTTGGTTTGTTGTTCACACCTTTTTTTGGTTTGTTGTTCACACCTTTTTTGGTTTGTTGTTCGCACCTTTTTTGGTTTGTTGTTCACACCTTTTTTGGTTTGTTGTTCACACCTTTTTTGGTTTGTTGTTCACACCTTTTTTGGTTTGTTGTTCACACCTATTTTGGTTTGTTGTTCACACCTTTTTTGGTTTGTTGTTCACACCTTTTTTGGTTTGTTGTTCACACTTTTTTTATTTGTTGTTCACAATTTGTTTGTTTGTTGTTCACACTTTTTTTGTTTGTTGTTCACACTTTGTTTGTTTGTTGTTCACACTTTGTTTGTTTGTTGTTCACACTTTTTTTGTTTGTTGTTCACACTTTGTTTGTTTGTTGTTCACACTTTGTTTGTTTGTTGTTCACACTTTGTTTGTTTGTTGTTCACACTTTGTTTGTTGTTCACACTTTTTTTGTTTGTTGTTCACACTTTGTTTGTTGTTCACACTTTGTTTGTTGTTCACACTTTGTTTGTTTGTTGTTCACACTTTTTTTGTTTGTTGTTCACACTTTGTTTGTTTGTTGTTCACACTTTGTTTGTTTGTTGTTCACACTTTTTTTGTTTGTTCACACTTTTTGTTTGTTGTTCACACTTTGTTTGTTTGTTGTTCACACTTTGTTTGTTGTTCACACTTTGTTTGTTTGTTGTTCACACTTTGTTTGTTGTTCACACTTTGTTTGTTTGTTGTTCACACTTTGTTTGTTTGTTGTTCACACTTTGTTTGTTTGTTGTTCACACTTTGTTTGTTGTTCACACTTTGTTTGTTGTTCACACTTTGTTTGTTTGTTGTTCACACCTTTTTTGGTTTGTTGTTCACACCTTTTTTGGTTTGTTGTTCACACCTTTTTTGGTTTGTTGTTCACACCTTTTTTTGGTTTGTTGTTCACACCTTTTTTGGTTTGTTGTTCACACCTTTTTTTGGTTTGTTGTTCACACCTTTTTTGTTTGTTCACACTTTTTGTTTGCTGTTCACACTTTGTTTGTTTGTTGTTCACACTTTGTTTGTTGTTCACACTTTGTTTGTTTGTTGTTCACACTTTGTTTGTTGTTCACACTTTGTTTGTTTGTTGTTCACACTTTGTTTGTTTGTTGTTCACACTTTGTTTGTTTGTTGTTCACACTTTGTTTGTTGTTCACACTTTGTTTGTTTGTTGTTCACACTTTGTTTGTTTGTTGTTCACACCTTTTTTGGTTTGTTGTTCACACCTTTTTTGGTTTGTTGTTCACACCTTTTTTGGTTTGTTGTTCACACCTTTTTTTGGTTTGTTGTTCACACCTTTTTTGGTTTGTTGTTCACACCTTTTTTTGGTTTGTTGTTCACACCTTTTTTTGTTTGTTGTTCACACCTTTTTTGGTTTGTTGTTCACACCTTTTTTTGGTTTGTTGTTCACACCTTTTTTGGTTTGTTGTTCACACCTTTTTTTGGTTTGTTGTTCACACCTTTTTTGGTTTGTTGTTCACACCTTTTTTGGTTTGTTGTTCACACCTTTTTTGGTTTGTTGTTCACACCTTTTTTGGTTTTTTGTTCACACCTTTTTTGGTTTGTTGTTCACACCTTTTTTGGTTTGTTGTTCACACCTTTTTTGGTTTGTTGTTCACACCTTTTTGGGTTTGTTGTTCACACCTTTTTTGGTTTGTTGTTCACACCTTTTTTTGGTTTGTTGTTCACACCTTTTTTGGTTTGTTGTTCACACCTTTTTTTGGTTTGTTGTTCACACCTTTTTTTGGTTTGTTGTTCACACCTTTTTTTGGTTTGTTGTTCACACCTTTTTTTGGTTTGTTGTTCACACCTTTTTTTTGGTTTGTTGTTCACACCTTTTTTTGGTTTGTTGTTCACACCTTTTTTGGTTTGTTGTTCACACCTTTTTTGGTTTGTTGTTCACACCTTTTTGGGTTTGTTGTTCACACCTTTTTTTGGTTTGTTGTTCACACCTTTTTTTGGTTTGTTGTTCACACCTTTTTTTGGTTTGTTGTTCACACCTTTTTTTGGTTTGTTGTTCACACCTTTTTTGGTTTGTTGTTCACACTTTTTTGGTTTGTTGTTCACACCTTTTTTGGTTTGTTGTTCACACCTTTTTTGGTTTGTTGTTCACACCTTTTTTTGGTTTGTTGTTCACACCTTTTTTGGTTTGTTGTTCACACCTTTTTGGGTTTGTTGTTCACACCTTTTTTGGTTTGTTGTTCACACCTTTTTTGGTTTGTTGTTCACACCTTTTTTGGTTTGTTGTTCACACCTTTTTTTGGTTTGTTGTTCACACCTTTTTTTGGTTTGTTGTTCACACCTTTTTTTGGTTTGTTGTTCACACCTTTTTTTGGTTTGTTGTTCACACCTTTTTTTGGTTTGTTGTTCACACCTTTTTTGGTTTGTTGTTCACACCTTTTTTTGGTTTGTTGTTCACACCTTTTTTGGGTTTGTTGTTCACACCTTTTTTTGGTTTGTTGTTCACACCTTTTTTGGTTTGTTGTTCACACCTTTTTTGGTTTGTTGTTCACACCTTTTTTGGTTTGTTGTTCACACTTTTTTTGGTTTGTTGTTCACACCTTTTTTTTGGTTTGTTGTTCACACCTTTTTTTGGTTTGTTGTTCACACCTTTTTTTTGGTTTGTTGTTCACACCTTTTTTTTGGTTTGTTGTTCACACCTTTTTTTGGTTTGTTGTTCACACCTTTTTTTGGTTTGTTGTTCACACCTTTTTTTGGTTTGTTGTTCACACCTTTTTTTGGTTTGTTGTTCACACCTTTTTTTGGTTTGTTGTTCACACCTTTTTTTGGTTTGTTGTTCACACCTTTTTTGGTTTGTTGTTCACACCTTTTTTGGTTTGTTGTTCACACCTTTTTTTGGTTTGTTGTTCACACCTTTTTTGGTTTGTTGTTCACACCTTTTTTGGTTTGTTGTTCACACCTTTTTTGGTTTGTTGTTCACACTTTTTTTATTTGTTGTTCACAATTTGTTTGTTTGTTGTTCACACTTTTTTTGTTTGTTGTTCACACTTTGTTTGTTTGTTGTTCACACTTTGTTTGTTTGTTGTTCACACTTTTTTTGTTTGTTGTTCACACTTTGTTTGTTTGTTGTTCACACTTTGTTTGTTTGTTGTTCACACTTTGTTTGTTTGTTGTTCACACTTTGTTTGTTGTTCACACTTTTTTTTGTTTGTTGTTCACACTTTGTTTGTTGTTCACACTTTGTTTGTTGTTCACACTTTGTTTGTTTGTTGTTCACACTTTTTTTGTTTGTTGTTCACACTTTGTTTGTTTGTTGTTCACACTTTGTTTGTTTGTTGTTCACACTTTGTTTGTTGTTCACACCTTTTTTGGTTTGTTGTTCACACCTTTTTTGGTTTGTTGTTCACACCTTGTTTTGGTTTGTTGTTCACACCTTTTTTGGTTTGTTGTTCGCACCTTTTTTGGTTTGTTGTTCACACCTTTTTTGGTTTGTTGTTCACACCTTTTTTGGTTTGTTGTTCACACCTTTTTTGGTTTGTTGTTCACACCTATTTTGGTTTGTTGTTCACACCTTTTTTGGTTTGTTGTTCACACCTTTTTTGGTTTGTTGTTCACACTTTTTTTATTTGTTGTTCACAATTTGTTTGTTTGTTGTTCACACTTTTTTTGTTTGTTGTTCACACTTTGTTTGTTTGTTGTTCACACTTTGTTTGTTTGTTGTTCACACTTTTTTTGTTTGTTGTTCACACTTTGTTTGTTTGTTGTTCACACTTTGTTTGTTTGTTGTTCACACTTTGTTTGTTTGTTGTTCACACTTTGTTTGTTGTTCACACTTTTTTTGTTTGTTGTTCACACTTTGTTTGTTGTTCACACTTTGTTTGTTGTTCACACTTTGTTTGTTTGTTGTTCACACTTTTTTTGTTTGTTGTTCACACTTTGTTTGTTTGTTGTTCACACTTTGTTTGTTTGCTGTTCACACTTTGTTTGTTGTTCACACCTTTTTTTGGTTTGTTGTTCACACCTTTTTTGGTTTGTTGTTCACACCTTTTTTGGTTTGTTGTTCACACCTTTTTTGGTTTGTTGTTCACACCTTTTTTTGGTTTGTTGTTCACACCTTTTTTGGTTTGTTGTTCACACCTTTTTTGGTTTGTTGTTCACACCTTTTTTGGTTTGTTGTTCACACCTTTTTTGGTTTGTTGTTCACACTTTTTTTATTTGTTGTTCACAATTTGTTTGTTTGTTGTTCACACTTTTTTCGTTTGTTGTTCACACTTTGTTTGTTTGTTGTTCACACTTTGTTTGTTTGTTGTTCACACTTTGTTTGTTTGTTGTTCACACTTTGTTTGTTTGTTGTTCACACTTTTTTTGTTTGTTGTTCACACTTTGTTTGTTGTTCACACTTTGTTTGTTGTTCACACTTTGTTTGTTTGTTGTTCACACTTTTTTTGTTTGTTGTTCACACTTTGTTTGTTTGTTGTTCACACTTTGTTTATTTGTTGTTCACACTTTGTTTGTTTGTTGTTCACACTTTTTTTGTTTGTTGTTCACACTTTGTTTGTTTGTTGTTCACACTTTTTTTGTTTGTTGTTCACACTTTGTTTGTTTGTTGTTCACACTTTGTTTGTTTGTTGTTCACACTTTGTTTGTTGTTCACACCTTTTTTTGGTTTGTTGTTCACACCTTTTTTGGTTTGTTGTTCACACCTTTTTTGGTTTGTTGTTCACACCTTTTTTGGTTTGTTGTTCACACCTTTTTTTGGTTTGTTGTTCACACCTTTTTTGGTTTGTTGTTCACACCTTTTTTGGTTTGTTGTTCACACCTTTTTTGGTTTGTTGTTCACACCTTTTTTGGTTTGTTGTTCACACTTTTTTTATTTGTTGTTCACAATTTGTTTGTTTGTTGTTCACACTTTTTTTGTTTGTTGTTCACACTTTGTTTGTTTGTTGTTCACACTTTGTTTGTTTGTTGTTCACACTTTTTTTGTTTGTTGTTCACACTTTGTTTGTTTGTTGTTCACACTTTGTTTGTTTGTTGTTCACACTTTGTTTGTTTGTTGTTCACACTTTGTTTGTTGTTCACACTTTTTTTGTTTGTTGTTCACACTTTGTTTGTTTGTTGTTCACACTTTGTTTGTTTGTTGTTCACACTTTGTTTGTTGTTCACACCTTTTTTGGTTTGTTGTTCACACCTTTTTTGGTTTGTTGTTCACACCTTTTTTTGGTTTGTTGTTCACACCTTTTTTGGTTTGTTGTTCACACTTTTTATTTGTTGTTCACAATTTGTTTGTTTGTTGTTCACACTTTTTTTGTTTGTTGTTCACACTTTGTTTGTTTGTTGTTCACACTTTGTTTGTTTGTTGTTCACACTTTGTTTGTTGTTCACACTTTTTTTGTTTGTTGTTCACACTTTGTTTGTTGTTCACACTTTGTTTGTTGTTCACACTTTGTTTGTTTGTTGTTCACACTTTTTTTGTTTGTTGTTCACACTTTGTTTGTTGTTCACACCTTTTTTTGGTTTGTTGTTCACACACCTTTTTTGGTTTGTTGTTCACACCTTTTTTGGTTTGTTGTTCACACCTTTTTTGGTTTGTTGTTCACACCTTTTTTTGGTTTGTTGTTCACACCTTTTTTGGTTTGTTGTTCACACCTTTTTTGGTTTGTTGTTCACACCTTTTTTGGTTTGTTGTTCACACCTTTTTTGGTTTGTTGTTCACACCTTTTTTGGTTTGTTGTTCACACCTTTTTTGGTTTGTTGTTCACACCTTTTTTGGTTTGTTGTTCACACCTTTTTTGGTTTGTTGTTCACACTTTTTTATTTGTTGTTCACACTTTTTTTGTTTGTTGTTCACAATTTGTTTGTTTGTTGTTCACACTTTTTTTGTTTGTTGTTCACACTTTGTTTGTTTGTTGTTCACACTTTGTTTGTTTGTTGTTCACACTTTGTTTGTTGTTCACACTTTTTTTGTTTGTTGTTCACACTTTGTTTGTTGTTCACACTTTGTTTGTTGTTCACACTTTGTTTGTTTGTTGTTCACACTTTTTTTGTTTGTTGTTCACACTTTGTTTGTTTGTTGTTCACACTTTGTTTGTTTGTTGTTCACACTTTGTTTGTTGTTCACACCTTTTTTTGGTTTGTTGTTCACACCTTTTTTGGTTTGTTGTTCACACCTTTTTTAGTTTGTTGTTCACACCTTTTTTGGTTTGTTGTTCACACCTTTTTTTGGTTTGTTGTTCACACCTTTTTTGGTTTGTTGTTCACACCTTTTTTGGTTTGTTGTTCACACCTTTTTTGGTTTGTTGTTCACACCTTTTTTGGTTTGTTGTTCACACCTTTTTTGGTTTGTTGTTCACACCTTTTTTGGTTTGTTGTTCACACCTTTTTTTGGTTTGTTGTTCATACCTTTTTTGGTTTGTTGTTCACACTTTTTTTATTTGTTGTTCACAATTTGTTTGTTTGTTGTTCACACTTTTTTTGTTTGTTGTTCACACTTTGTTTGTTTGTTGTTCACACTTTGTTTGTTTGTTGTTCACACTTTGTTTGTTGTTCACACTTTTTTTGTTTGTTGTTCACACTTTGTTTGTTGTTCACACTTTGTTTGTTGTTCACACTTTGTTTGTTTGTTGTTCACACTTTGTTTGTTTGTTGTTCACACTTTGTTTGTTGTTCACACCTTTTTTTGGTTTGTTGTTCACACACCTTTTTTGGTTTGTTGTTCACACCTTTTTTGGTTTGTTGTTCACACCGTTTTTTGTTTGTTGTTCACACCTTTTTTTGGTTTGTTGTTCACACCTTTTTTGGTTTGTTGTTCACACCTTTTTTGGTTTGTTGTTCACACCTTTTTTGGTTTGTTGTTCACACCTTTTTTGGTTTGTTGTTCACACCTTTTTTGGTTTGTTGTTCACACCTTTTTTGGTTTGTTGTTCACACCTTTTTTGGTTTGTTGTTCACACCTTTTTTGGTTTGTTGTTCACACCTTTTTTGGTTTGTTGTTCACACTTTTTTTGGTTTGTTGTTCACACCTTTTTTGGTTTGTTGTTCACACCTTTTTTGGTTTGTTGTACACACCTTTTTTGGTTTGTTGTTCACACCTTTTTTGGTTTGTTGTTCACACTTTGTTTGTTGTTCACACTTTGTTTGTTGTTCACACTTTGTTTGTTTGTTGTTCACACTTTTTTTGTTTGTTGTTCACACTTTGTTTGTTTGTTGTTCACACTTGTTTGTTTGTTGTTCACACTTTGTTTGTTTGTTGTTCACACTTTGTTTGTTGTTCACACCTTTTTTGGTTTGTTGTTCACACCTTTTTTGGTTTGTTGTTCACACCTTTTTTTGGTTTGTTGTTCACACCTTTTTTGGTTTGTTGTTCACACTTTTTTTATTTGTTGTTCACAATTTGTTTGTTTGTTGTTCACACTTTTTTTGTTTGTTGTTCACACTTTGTTTGTTTGTTGTTCACACTTTGTTTGTTTGTTGTTCACACTTTGTTTGTTGTTCACACTTTTTTTGTTTGTTGTTCACACTTTGTTTGTTGTTCACACTTTGTTTGTTGTTCACACTTTGTTTGTTTGTTGTTCACACTTTTTTTGTTTGTTGTTCACACTTTGTTTGTTTGTTGTTCACACTTTGTTTGTTTGTTGTTCACACTTTGTTTGTTGTTCACACCTTTTTTTGGTTTGTTGTTCACACCTTTTTTGGTTTGTTGTTCACACCTTTTTTGGCTTGTTGTTCACACCTTTTTTGGTTTGTTGTTCACACCTTTTTTTGGTTTGTTGTTCACACCTTTTTTGGTTTGTTGTTCACACCTTTTTTGGTTTGTTGTTCACACCTTTTTTGGTTTGTTGTTCACACCTTTTTTGGTTTGTTGTTCACACTTTGTTTGTTGTTCACACTTTGTTTGTTGTTCACACTTTGTTTGTTTGTTGTTCACACTTTTTTTGTTTGTTGTTCACACTTTGTTTGTTTGTTGTTCACACTTTGTTTGTTTGTTGTTCACACTTTGTTTGTTTGTTGTTCACACTTTGTTTGTTGTTCACACCTTTTTTGGTTTGTTGTTCACACCTTTTTTGGTTTGTTGTTCACACCTTTTTTTGGTTTGTTGTTCACACCTTTTTTGGTTTGTTGTTCACACTTTTTTTATTTGTTGTTCACAATTTGTTTGTTTGTTGTTCACACTTTTTTTGTTTGTTGTTCACACTTTGTTTGTTTGTTGTTCACACTTTGTTTGTTTGTTGTTCACACTTTGTTTGTTGTTCACACTTTTTTTGTTTGTTGTTCACACTTTGTTGTTCACACTTTGTTTGTTGTTCACACTTTGTTTGTTTGTTGTTCACACTTTTTTTGTTTGTTGTTCACACTTTGTTTGTTTGTTGTTCACACTTTGTTTGTTTGTTGTTCACACTTTGTTTGTTGTTCACACCTTTTTTTGGTTTGTTGTTCACACCTTTTTTGGTTTGTTGTTCACACCTTTTTTGGTTTGTTGTTCACACCTTTTTTGGTTTGTTGTTCACACCTTTTTTTGGTTTGTTGTTCACACCTTTTTTGGTTTGTTGTTCACACCTTTTTTGGTTTGTTGTTCACACCTTTTTTGGTTTGTTGTTCACACCTTTTTTGGTTTGTTGTTCACACCTTTTTTGGTTTGTTGTTCACACCTTTTTTTGGTTTGTTGTTCACACCTTTTTTGGTTTGTTGTTCACACTTTTTTTATTTGTTGTTCACAATTTGTTTGTTTGTTGTTCACACTTTTTTTGTTTGTTGTTCACACTTTGTTTGTTTGTTGTTCACACTTTGTTTGTTTGTTGTTCACACTTTGTTTGTTGTTCACACTTTTTTTTGTTTGTTGTTCACACTTTGTTTGTTGTTCACACTTTGTTTGTTGTTCACACTTTGTTTGTTTGTTGTTCACACTTTTTTTGTTTGTTGTTCACACTTTGTTTGTTTGTTGTTCACACTTTGTTTGTTTGTTGTTCACACTTTGTTTGTTGTTCACACCTTTTTTTGGTTTGTTGTTCACACACCTTTTTTGGTTTGTTGTTCACACCTTTTTTGGTTTGTTGTTCACACCTTTTTTGGTTTGTTGTTCACACCTTTTTTTGGTTTGTTGTTCACACCTTTTTTGGTTTGTTGTTCACACCTTTTTTGGTTTGTTGTTCACACCTTTTTTGGTTTGTTGTTCACACCTTTTTTGGTTTGTTGTTCACACCTTTTTTGGTTTGTTGTTCACACCTTTTTTGGTTTGTTGTTCACACCTTTTTTGGTTTGTTGTTCACACCTTTTTTGGTTTGTTGTTCACACTTTTTTTGGTTTGTTGTTCACACCTTTTTTGGTTTGTTGTTCACACCTTTTTTGGTTTGTTGTTCACACCTTTTTTGGTTTGTTGTTCACACCTTTTTTGGTTTGTTGTTCACACTTTGTTTGTTGTTCACACTTTGTTTGTTGTTCACACTTTGTTTGTTTGTTGTTCACACTTTTTTTGTTTGTTGTTCACACTTTGTTTGTTTGTTGTTCACAATTTGTTTGTTTGTTGTTCACACTTTTTTTGTTTGTTGTTCACACTTTGTTTGTTTGTTGTTCACACTTTGTTTGTTGTTCACACTTTGTTTGTTGTTCACACTTTTTCTTGTTTGTTGTTCACACTTTGTTTGTTGTTCACACTTTGTTTGTTCACACTTTGTTTGTTTGTTGTTCACACTTTTTTTGTTTGTTGTTCACACTTTTTTTGTTTGTTGTTCACACTTTGTTTGTTTGTTGTTCACACTTTGTTTGTTGTTCACACCTTTTTTTGGTTTGTTGTTCACACCTTTTTTGGTTTGTTGTTCACACCTTTTTTGGTTTGTTGTTCACACCTTTTTTTGGTTTGTTGTTCACACCTTTTTTGGTTTGTTGTTCACACCTTTTTTGGTTTGTTGTTCACACCTTTTTTGGTTTGTTGTTCACACCTTTTTTTGGTTTGTTGTTCACACCTTTTTTGGTTTGTTGTTCACACCTTTTTTGGTTTGTTGTTCACACCTTTTTTGGTTTGCTGTTCACACCTTTTTTGGTTTGTTGTTCACACCTTTTTTGGTTTGTTGTTCACACCTTTTTTGGTTTGTTGTTCACACCTTTTTCGGTTTGTTGTTCACACTTTTTCGGTTTGTTGTTTACACCTTTTTTGGTTTGTTGTTCACACCTTTTTTGGTTTGTTGTTCACACCTTTTTCGGTTTGTTGTTCACACTTTTTCGGTTTGTTGTTCACACCTTTTTCGGTTTGTTGTTCACACCTTTTTTGGTTTGTTGTTCACACCTTTTTTGGTTTGTTGTTCACATCTTTTTTGGTTTGTTGTTCACACCTTTTTTGGTTTGTTGTTCACACTTTTTTTATTTGTTGTTCACACTTTGTTTGTTTGTTGTTCACACTTTTTTTGTTTGTTGTTCACACTTTGTTTGTTTGTTGTTCACACTTTGTTTGTTTGTTGTTCACACTTTGTTTGTTTGTTGTTCACACTTTGTTTGTTGTTCACACTTTTTTTGTTTGTTGTTCACACTTTGTTTGTTGTTCACACTTTGTTTGTTTGTTGTTCACACTTTTTTTGTTTGTTGTTCACACTTTGTTTGTTTGTTGTTCACACTTTGTTTGTTTGTTGTTCACACTTTGTTTGTTGTTCACACCTTTTTTGGTTTGTTGTTCACACCTTTTTTGGTTTGTTGTTCACACCTTTTTTTGGTTTGTTGTTCACACCTTTTTTGGTTTGTTGTTCACACCTTTTTTGGTTCGTTGTTCACACTTTGTTTGTTTGTTGTTCACACTTTGTTTGTTTGTTGTTCACACTTTGTTTGTTTGTTGTTCACACTTTGTTTGTTGTTCACACTTTTTTTGTTTGTTGTTCACACTTTGTTTGTTTGTTGTTCACACTTTGTTTGTTTGTTGTTCACACTTTGTTTGTTGTTCACACCTTTTTTGGTTTGTTGTTCACACCTTTTTTGGTTTGTTGTTCACACCTTTTTTTGGTTTGTTGTTCACACCTTTTTTAGGTTTGTTGTTCACACCTTTTTTTGGTTTGTTGTTCACACCTTTTTTTGGTTTGTTGTTCACACCTTTTTTTGGTTTGTTGTTCACACCTTTTTTTGGTTTGTTGTTCGCACCTTTTTTTGGTTTGTTGTTCTCACCTTTTTTTGGTTTGTTGTTCGCACCTTTTTTTGGTTTGTTGTTCACACCTTTTTTGGTTTGTTGTTCACACCTTTTTTTGGTTTGTTGTTCACACCTTTTTTGGTTTGTTGTTCACACCTTTTTTTGGTTTGTTGTTCGCACCTTTTTTTGGTTTGTTGTTCACACCTTTTTTGGTTTGTTGTTCACACCCTTTTTTGGTTTGTTGTTCACACCTTTTTTTGGTTTGTTGTTCACACCTTTTTTGGTTTGTTGTTCACACTTTTTTTATTTGTTGTTCACAATTTGTTTGTTTGTTGTTCACACTTTTTTTGTTTGTTGTTCGCACTCTGTTTGTTTGTTGTTCACACTTTGTTTGTTTGTTGTTCACACTTTGTTGTTCACACTTTTTTTGTTTGTTGTTCACACTTTGTTTGTTGTTCACACTTTGTTTGTTGTTCACACTTTGTTTGTTTGTTGTTCACTCTTTTTTTGCTTGTTGTTCACACTTTGTTTGTTTGTTGTTCACACTTTGTTTGTTTGTTGTTCACACTTTGTTTGTTGTTCACACCTTTTTTTGGTTTGTTGTTCACACCTTTTTTGGTTTGTTGTTCACACCTTTTTTGGTTTGTTGTTCACACCTTTTTTGGTTTGTTGTTCACACCTTTTTTGGTTTGTTGTTCACACCTTTTTTGGTTTGTTGTTCACACCTTTTTTGGTTTGTTGTTCACACCTTTTTTGGTTTGTTGTTCACACCTTTTTTGGTTTGTTGTTCACACCTTTTTTGGTTTGTTGTTCACACCTTTTTTGGTTTGTTGTTCACACTTTTTTTGGTTTGTTGTTCACACCTTTTTTGGTTTGTTGTTCACACCTTTTTTGGTTTGTTGTTCACACCTTTTTTGGTTTGTTGTTCACACCTTTTTTGGTTTGTTGTTCACACTTTGTTTGTTGTTCACACTTTGTTTGTTGTTCGCACTTTGTTTGTTTGTTGTTCACACTTTTTTTGTTTGTTGTTCACACTTTGTTTGTTTGTTGTTCACACTTTGTTTGTTTGTTGTTCACACTTTGTTTGTTTGTTGTTCACACTTTGTTTGTTGTTCACACCTTTTTTGGTTTGTTGTTCACACCTTTTTTGGTTTGTTGTTCACACCTTTTTTTGGTTTGTTGTTCACACCTTTTTTGGTTTGTTGTTCACACTTTTTTTATTTGTTGTTCACAATTTGTTTGTTTGTTGTTCACACTTTTTTTGTTTGTTGTTCACACTTTGTTTGTTTGTTGTTCACACTTTGTTTGTTTGTTGTTCACACTTTGTTTGTTGTTCACACTTTTTTTGTTTGTTGTTCACACTTTGTTTGTTGTTCACACTTTGTTTGTTTGTTGTTCACACTTTTTTTGTTTGTTGTTCACACTTTGTTTGTTTGTTGTTCACACTTTGTTTGTTTGTTGTTCACACTTTGTTTGTTGTTCACACCTTTTTTTGGTTTGTTGTTCACACCTTTTTTGGTTTGTTGTTCACACCTTTTTTGGTTTGTTGTTCACACCTTTTTTGGTTTGTTGTTCACACCTTTTTTTGGTTTGTTGTTCACACCTTTTTTGGTTTGTTGTTCACACCTTTTTTGGTTTGTTGTTCACACCTTTTTTGGTTTGTTGTTCACACCTTTTTTGGTTTGTTGTTCACACCTTTTTTGGTTTGTTGTTCACACCTTTTTTGGTTTGTTGTTCACACCGTTTTTGGTTTGTTGTTCACACCTTTTTTGGTTTGTTGTTCACACCTTTTTTGGTTTGTTGTTCACACCTTTTTTGGTTTGTTGTTCACACTTTTTTTGGTTTGTTGTTCACACCTTTTTTGGTTTGTTGTTCACACCTTTTTTGGTTTGTTGTTCACACCTTTTTTGGTTTGTTGTTCACACCTTTTTTGGTTTGTTGTTCACACCTTTTTTGGTTTGTTGTTCACACTTTTTTTAATTGTTGTTCACAATTTGTTTGTTTGTTGTTCACACTTTTTTTGTTTGTTGTTCACACTTTGTTTGTTTGTTGTTCACACTTTGTTTGTTTGTTGTTCACACTTTTTTTGTTTGTTGTTCACACTTTGTTTGTTTGTTGTTCACACTTTGTTTGTTTGTTGTTCACACTTTGTTTGTTTGTTGTTCACACTTTGTTTGTTTGTTGTTCACACTTTTTTTGTTTGTTGTTCACACTTTGTTTGTTGTTCACACTTTGTTTGTTGTTCACACTTTGTTTGTTTGTTGTTCACACTTTTTTTGTTTGTTGTTCACACTTTGTTTGTTTGTTGTTCACACTTTGTTTGTTTGTTGTTCACACTTTGTTTGTTTGTTGTTCACACTTTTTTTGTTTGTTGTTCACACTTTGTTTGTTGTTCACACTTTGTTTGTTTGTTGTTCACACTTTTTTTGTTTGTTGTTCACACTTTGTTTGTTTGTTGTTCACACTTTGTTTGTTTGTTGTTCACACTTTGTTTGTTGTTCACACCTTTTTTGGTTTGTTGTTCACACCTTTTTTGGTTTGTTGTTCACACCTTTTTTTGGTTTGTTGTTCACACCTTTTTTGGTTTGTTGTTCACACCTTTTTTGGTTTGTTGTTCACACTTTGTTTGTTTGTTGTTCACACTTTGTTTGTTGTTCACACTTTTTTTGTTTGTTGTTCACACTTTGTTTGTTTGTTGTTCACACTTTGTTTGTTTGTTGTTCACACTTTGTTTGTTGTTCACACCTTTTTTGGTTTGTTGTTCACACCTTTTTTGGTTTGTTGTTCACACCTTTTTTTGGTTTGTTGTTCACACCTTTTTTAGGTTTGTTGTTCACACCTTTTTTTGGTTTGTTGTTCACACCTTTTTTTGGTTTGTTGTTCACACCTTTTTTTGGTTTGTTGTTCACACCTTTTTTTGGTTTGTTGTTCGCACCTTTTTTTGGTTTGTTGTTCGCACCTTTTTTTGGTTTGTTGTTCGCACCTTTTTTTGGTTTGTTGTTCACACCTTTTTTGGTTTGTTGTTCACACCTTTTTTTGGTTTGTTGTTCACACCTTTTTTGGTTTGTTGTTCACACCTTTTTTTGGTTTGTTGTTCGCACCTTTTTTTGGTTTGTTGTTCACACCTTTTTTGGTTTGTTGTTCACACCCTTTTTTGGTTTGTTGTTCACACCTTTTTTTGGTTTGTTGTTCACACCTTTTTTGGTTTGTTGTTCACACTTTTTTTATTTGTTGTTCACAATTTGTTTGTTTGTTGTTCACACTTTTTTTGTTTGTTGTTCACACTTTGTTTGTTTGTTGTTCACACTTTGTTTGTTTGTTGTTCACACTTTTTTTGTTTGTTGTTCACACTTTGTTTGTTTGTTGTTCACACTTTGTTTGTTTGTTGTTCACACTTTGTTTGTTGTTCACACTTTTTTTGTTTGTTGTTCACACTTTGTTTGTTGTTCACACTTTGTTTGTTGTTCACACTTTGTTTGTTTGTTGTTCACACTTTTTTTGTTTGTTGTTCACACTTTGTTTGTTTGTTGTTCACACTTTGTTTGTTTGTTGTTCACACTTTGTTTGTTGTTCACACCTTTTTTTGGTTTGTTGTTCATACCTTTTTTGGTTTGTTGTTCACACCTTTTTTGGTTTGTTGTTCACACCTTGTTTGGTTTGTTGTTCACACCTTTTTTTGGTTTGTTGTTCACACCTTTTTTGGTTTGTTGTTCACACCTTTTTTGGTTTGTTGTTCACACTTTTTTTATTTGTTGTTCACAATTTGTTTGTTTGTTGTTCACACTTTTTTTGTTTGTTGTTCACACTTTGTTTGTTTGTTGTTCACACTTTGTTTGTTTGTTGTTCACACTTTTTTTGTTTGTTGTTCACACTTTGTTTGTTTGTTGTTCACACTTTGTTTGTTTGTTGTTCACACTTTGTTTGTTTGTTGTTCACACTTTGTTTGT
The DNA here is from genome assembly GCA_932294295.1 of Alitta virens. Taxonomy (NCBI): domain Eukaryota; kingdom Metazoa; phylum Annelida; class Polychaeta; order Phyllodocida; family Nereididae; genus Alitta; species Alitta virens. The sequence continues at coordinate 17,252,660 of OW028585.1, read as the reverse complement.
TGTTCACACTTTTTTTGTTTGTTGTTCACACTTTGTTTGTTGTTCACACTTTGTTTGTTGTTCACACTTTGTTTGTTTGTTGTTCACACTTTTTTTGTTTGTTGTTCACACTTTGTTTGTTTGTTGTTCACACTTTGTTTGTTTGTTGTTCACACTTTGTTTGTTGTTCACACCTTTTTTGGTTTGTTGTTCACACCTTTTTTGGTTTGTTGTTAACACCTTTTTTTGGTTTGTTGTTCACACCTTTTTTGGTTTGTTGTTCGCACCTTTTTTGGTTTGTTGTTCGCACCTTTTTTGGTTTGTTGTTCACACCTTTTTTGGTTTGTTGTTCACACCTTTTTTGGTTTGTTGTTCACACCTTTTTTGGTTTGTTGTTCACACCTTTTTTGGTTTGTTGTTCACACCTTTTTTGGTTTGTTGTTCACACCTTTTTTGGTTTGTTGTTCACACCTTTTTGGGTTTGTTGTTCACACCTTTTTGGGTTTGTTGTTCACACCTTTTTTTGGTTTGTTGTTCACACCTTTTTTGGTTTGTTGTTCACACCTTTTTTGGTTTGTTGTTCACACCTTTTTTTGGTTTGTTGTTCACACCTTTTTTGGTTTGTTGTTCACACCTTTTTTTGGTTTGTTGTTCACACCTTTTTTTGGTTTGTTGTTCACACCTTTTTTTGGTTTGTTGTTCACACCTTTTTTGGTTTGTTGTTCACACCTTTTTTGGTTTGTTGTTCACACCTTTTTTTGGTTTGTTGTTCACACCTTTTTTGGTTTGTTGTTCACACCTTTTTTGGTTTGTTGTTCACACCTTTTTTGGTTTGTTGTTCACACTTTTTTTATTTGTTGTTCACAATTTGTTTGTTTGTTGTTCACACTTTTTTTGTTTGTTGTTCACACTTTGTTTGTTTGTTGTTCACACTTTGTTTGTTTGTTGTTCACACTTTTTTTGTTTGTTGTTCACACTTTGTTTGTTTGTTGTTCACACTTTGTTTGTTTGTTGTTCACACTTTTTTTGTTTGTTGTTCACACTTTGTTTGTTTGTTGTTCACACTTTGTTTGTTTGTTGTTCACACTTGGTTTGTTGTTCACACTTTTTTTGTTTGTTGTTCACACTTTGTTTGTTGTTCACACTTTGTTTTTTGTTCACACTTTGTTTGTTTGTTGTTCACACTTTTTTTGTTTGTTGTTCACACTTTGTTTGTTTGTTGTTCACACTTTGTTTGTTTGTTGTTCACACTTTGTTTGTTGTTCACACCTTTTTTTGGTTTGTTGTTCACACCTTTTTTGGTTTGTTGTTCACACCTTTTTTGGTTTGTTGTTCACACCTTGTTTGGTTTGTTGTTCACACCTTTTTTTGGTTTGTTGTTCACACCTTTTTTGGTTTGTTGTTCACACCTTTTTTGGTTTGTTGTTCACACTTTTTTTATTTGTTGTTCACAATTTGTTTGTTTGTTGTTCACACTTTTTTTGTTTGTTGTTCACACTTTGTTTGTTTGTTGTTCACACTTTGTTTGTTTGTTGTTCACACTTTTTTTGTTTGTTGTTCACACTTTGTTTGTTTGTTGTTCACACTTTGTTTGTTTGTTGTTCACACTTTGTTTGTTTGTTGTTCACACTTTGTTTGTTGTTCACACTTTTTTTGTTTGTTGTTCACACTTTGTTTGTTGTTCACACTTTGTTTGTTGTTCACACTTTGTTTGTTTGTTGTTCACACTTTTTTTGTTTGTTGTTCACACTTTGTTTGTTTGTTGTTCACACTTTGTTTGTTTGTTGTTCACACTTTGTTTGTTGTTCACACCTTTTTTGGTTTGTTGTTCACACCTTTTTTGGTTTGTTGTTCACACCTTTTTTTGGTTTGTTGTTCACACCTTTTTTGGTTTGTTGTTCGCACCTTTTTTGGTTTGTTGTTCACACCTTTTTTGGTTTGTTGTTCACACCTTTTTTGGTTTGTTGTTCACACCTTTTTTGGTTTGTTGTTCACACCTATTTTGGTTTGTTGTTCACACCTTTTTTGGTTTGTTGTTCACACCTTTTTTGGTTTGTTGTTCACACCTTTTTTTGGTTTGTTGTTCACACCTTTTTTGGTTTGTTGTTCGCACCTTTTTTGGTTTGTTGTTCACACCTTTTTTGGTTTGTTGTTCACACCTTTTTTGGTTTGTTGTTCACACCTTTTTTGGTTTGTTGTTCACACCTATTTTGGTTTGTTGTTCACACCTTTTTTGGTTTGTTGTTCACACCTTTTTTGGTTTGTTGTTCACACTTTTTTTATTTGTTGTTCACAATTTGTTTGTTTGTTGTTCACACTTTTTTTGTTTGTTGTTCACACTTTGTTTGTTTGTTGTTCACACTTTGTTTGTTTGTTGTTCACACTTTTTTTGTTTGTTGTTCACACTTTGTTTGTTTGTTGTTCACACTTTGTTTGTTTGTTGTTCACACTTTGTTTGTTTGTTGTTCACACTTTGTTTGTTGTTCACACTTTTTTTGTTTGTTGTTCACACTTTGTTTGTTGTTCACACTTTGTTTGTTGTTCACACTTTGTTTGTTTGTTGTTCACACTTTTTTTGTTTGTTGTTCACACTTTGTTTGTTTGTTGTTCACACTTTGTTTGTTTGTTGTTCACACTTTTTTTGTTTGTTCACACTTTTTGTTTGTTGTTCACACTTTGTTTGTTTGTTGTTCACACTTTGTTTGTTGTTCACACTTTGTTTGTTTGTTGTTCACACTTTGTTTGTTGTTCACACTTTGTTTGTTTGTTGTTCACACTTTGTTTGTTTGTTGTTCACACTTTGTTTGTTTGTTGTTCACACTTTGTTTGTTGTTCACACTTTGTTTGTTTGTTGTTCACACTTTGTTTGTTTGTTGTTCACACCTTTTTTGGTTTGTTGTTCACACCTTTTTTGGTTTGTTGTTCACACCTTTTTTGGTTTGTTGTTCACACCTTTTTTTGGTTTGTTGTTCACACCTTTTTTGGTTTGTTGTTCACACCTTTTTTTGGTTTGTTGTTCACACCTTTTTTGTTTGTTCACACTTTTTGTTTGCTGTTCACACTTTGTTTGTTTGTTGTTCACACTTTGTTTGTTGTTCACACTTTGTTTGTTTGTTGTTCACACTTTGTTTGTTGTTCACACTTTGTTTGTTTGTTGTTCACACTTTGTTTGTTTGTTGTTCACACTTTGTTTGTTTGTTGTTCACACTTTGTTTGTTGTTTACACTTTGTTTGTTTGTTGTTCACACTTTGTTTGTTTGTTGTTCACACCTTTTTTGGTTTGTTGTTCACACCTTTTTTGGTTTGTTGTTCACACCTTTTTTGGTTTGTTGTTCACACCTTTTTTTGGTTTGTTGTTCACACCTTTTTTGGTTTGTTGTTCACACCTTTTTTTGGTTTGTTGTTCACACCTTTTTTTGGTTTGTTGTTCACACCTTTTTTGGTTTGTTGTTCACACCTTTTTTTGGTTTGTTGTTCACACCTTTTTTGGTTTGTTGTTCACACCTTTTTTTGGTTTGTTGTTCACACCTTTTTTGGTTTGTTGTTCACACCTTTTTTGGTTTGTTGTTCACACCTTTTTTGGTTTGTTGTTCACACCTTTTTTGGTTTTTTGTTCACACCTTTTTTGGTTTGTTGTTCACACCTTTTTTGGTTTGTTGTTCACACCTTTTTTGGTTTGTTGTTCACACCTTTTTGGGTTTGTTGTTCACACCTTTTTTTGGTTTGTTGTTCACACCTTTTTTGGTTTGTTGTTCACACCTTTTTTTGGTTTGTTGTTCACACCTTTTTTTGGGTTGTTGTTCACACCTTTTTTGGTTTGTTGTTCACACCTTTTTTTGGTGTGTTGTTCACACCTTTTTTTGGGTTGTTGTTCACACCTTTTTTTGGTTTGTTGTTCACACCTTTTTTTGGTTTGTTGTTCACACCTTTTTTTGGTTTGTTGTTCACACCTTTTTTTTGGTTTGTTGTTCACACCTTTTTTGGTTTGTTGTTCACACCTTTTTTTGGTTTGTTGTTCACACCTTTTTTTGGTTTGTTGTTCACACCTTTTTTTGGGTTGTTGTTCACACCTTTTTTGGTTTGTTGTTCACACCTTTTTTTGGTTTGTTGTTCACACCTTTTTTGGTTTGTTGTTCACACCTTTTTTGGTTTGTTGTTCACACCTTTTTTTGGGTTTGTTGTTCACACCTTTTTTTGGTTTGTTGTTCACACCTTTTTTTGGGTTGTTGTTCACACCTTTTTTGGTTTGTTGTTCACACCTTTTTTGGTTTGTTGTTCACACCTTTTTTTGGTTTGTTGTTCACACCTTTTTTGGTTTGTT